>PVKZ01005439.1:0-52904 GCA_004027375.1 Macroglossus sobrinus | reverse complement strand
GGGGGTGAATGGGGGCCGCCTTTGGAGGGGATAAGAACTGGGGTGACGGTTATGCTCCCTGCTCATGGGCTAAAATCCTCCGACTTGGATGACTGAGACGGGTGCGTGGTGTGGTCTGCGGGTTACAGCGCCACGAAGCTACCCCAGGAACGAGGTCGCGCGGTCCCAGGCCCCACACGGCCCAGTGGCTGCCGCTCCCCGCGGGAGGCTGCGTGCGGCTTCCTGGAGAGTCCTCTGCCTGAGAACAGAATCCTCCCCATGCCAAGGGACCCACAAGGCTGTCCTCATGAAGAGGGACAGCTGTGCCACCAGCTTCCCCCGGCTGTGGGACATGCCGCCAAGGACAGCGGCCGTGCTGGTCTCGTTAGCGGCACGGCGTCTCGAAACACAGTCAGGCCGTCCCGACACACAGTCAGGCCGTCCCGACACACAGTCAGGCCATCCCGGTCTCGTTGGCGGCACAGCATCCCAACACACAGTCAGGCCATCCCGACACACAGTCAGGCCACAGCCTCTGCCTTTGGAAGGAGGACGGACGTGAGCTCCCTTCCTCTCCGGCTTCTCGCGGGAGCCCAGAGCAAACCGCTGGTCCATTTTGTGGGGCCAGGAGGCTTTTGGCCACGAGCTGTCCTCTGCTGCTTCCTATTCCAATGACGGACTCCCTGGCCCAGCTTCTGATTTTTGTTTTAACTTTTTTTTATTATCATTTTGCTGGCAACACACACATAGCATTTACCATGTCATCCGTTCGGGGACATCGCCTAGATTTGCAGTGCCGTTCCCCCGTCGTCACTGCCCCGTTTCGGGGCGCTGGGCCGCGTGCTCCAGGGTATTCGCATGTGGATATTTGACTCCGCGCGGCCCCTGCCAGCTGGCTCAGGACCTCACAGAATGAGGCGAGTTTTCCATTAAGAAGATACCTGACCGGGAAGGCTGGAGCCCGGGCCCCTCGGCCTGGCGAAGCTCCTCGGAGCGCACGGCTGATGGATGAGCTGACATCCTTCCGGGGCGGCGTCTCTGCACGGACACCACGGACCCGCGGCTCCCGTGCTCGCCCCCCCCCTCGCGGGGGCCAGCTCCCCACCCCCGCTCACCGCCGACCACACACTTTCCGTTTCCCTGGGTTACGCACAAAAGTTTTGTCCCCTTGGCTCCACAGACGGGCTCCGTGTAACACACACTGAGCGACGCCAAGCCGAGGGGTGGAGCCAGCGTCCCGGGGAGGTCTGAGGGTCCCGGCCGGGCCCACACCCTGCTGCCCGCCCTCTGCCGCCAGGGGCCGGCCGGGCAGACCTGCATGGGGCAGGGCCCGGACACGGGCAGCGGCCCCCCGTCCTGCTCTCCGTCCCCCCGCCCCCGCGGGGCATCTTTGCCGAACACCGAGTGGAAACATCTGAGTGACTCTGGCTGCCCCGCAAAGCCGGGACGCAAACACGGTGACCTGGTCCACACACGCGGCTTGGGGTTGCCATCCATCCGGTCAGCACCTCACGGGCTGTTCTTCCCCTGCGGCTTCGTGGAGGGAAACCGGGTCTCGGACGAGAGGCTCCAGCTCTGCCTTCTCTGGAGCACATCCGAAGCCAGGCTGGCTCCCTGGAGGAGGCGGCAAAGGGGATGAGAGTGAAGGGGAGAGGCCTGGGAGCTGGAGCCGGCCCCTGAGGCTCCCGGCCCTTGAAGCTTTCTTTTCCCTGTGATTGTAACGGGGCCTGTAGGCCAGGGGTGCCCCCTCTCCAGGCCGTGGGACGCGCCAAGCAGGATGGGAACCCCAGCCCACCACTCGCTCTCCCCCTGCCCTAGGCCAGGCCCAGTCCCTCGAAGCTTAACATCCAACAGCTGGGCAATGTCTGTTCCCTCTGTGGCCTGGGGAATCAGGGAGGCAGTGAGGTCACCCCGCAACCACCTGGCCCAGGCAGCCTGGCCGCCCACTGCACGCAAGCACCGGCTGCATGACCCATGTCCCCTCCGAGCTGTGACCGGGCAGGGCGGCGTGAGCTTGGCTCTGACGTGAGGCGTGAGCGAGAGAGAGCCCCCGTCCCCAACCCCCAGCCCCACCATGAGCTGGGACTACGAGCCACTCCTGTCTGGGGCTCCTGGGGGGGACGCGGCCCGTGCGGTGCCTTCGGCAGCCGCCACCCCGTCCGCAGTCCTCAGGCCTGAGGGGTGGGGCTCTGACAAGGCGGCCACGTGGGGAGGAGCTGTTGGGGGGAGGGCTGCCTGCACCCCTCCACCTCCCACGACGAGGGCGGGAGAATGCTGCCTGGGACGCATTGCTGAGTCTGGGTGGTGGCCGTGTGGGCGACTGCGGTTCTATTTTATTTAAATGTTTCTTTGAAGTGTTGACTATTTGAAAACTATCTTAATAAAAAAAAAATGGATGGGAAGGATGGCCGTCCAGCCTGGGAGCGGGAATGCCGGTGGTCAGCTGGCCAAGTAGCACGTCCCCCGCAGCCCCGGGAGGCAGAACAGGCACGTGCTTGGACACCCGAAAAGAAATGGGCAAAAATGTGAGAAACAGGGAGAAGGAAAAACACACAACGTTTGGGGCCGAACTGAACTCTGTTAGACACGCTCACGCGGGTCTTAGAGCTCGGCGCGATTTTTCTTCGGAACCCGTGGGTGCGGGAGTGTCGGGGCTGGGCCCTCAGGCCCACAGCACCCAGCAGAGCCCAGGAAACTCGGCGAACCCTCAGATCTGCTCAGACAGTGGACCCCCAGAGGTCCGGGGTCGGCCCTGCCACCGTCACACGAATACAGAAACAGGCCAACCCAGGGCCCGGACGTGAGCTGGAGTCTCCCCAGAGCCCATGCCGGCCCTCCAGGAGGGTCCGGGGTGCTGGAGACCCCCCCACCCGCCCATGCAGGCCCCCACAGAGCTCCCCACACTGCAGGCCGGAGCCTCAGGTCCGCGTCTTGGTTGCTTAGCACCAGAAGGCGCAGAGAGAAGACGCTGCCCCCATTCTAAGGAAGCTGCGTGGAAGGACAGGAGGGACTGAGGGACAAGCCAGTGGGGGGCACTGGGAGGCACCCCCAAATGCAGGGAGGAAACAGAGACCCAGAGAACGGGGGGAGACCGTATCGCCCACAGAGCAGGCCGAGAGGCCCGCCCGGGGTCACACAGACCTGGGCTGCAGCCGGCGTCCCTCTCCCTGCCCGTGTGTCCTGGGCAGGTGGCCCAGCATCTCCAAGCCTCTGCTGGCTGCCCTACGAGGTGGGCGGTACCAACCGCACCCACTCAGAGGCGGGGGGCGGGGGCGGCCGTGAGGGAGCTTCGAAAGCAGCCCCTGCCCCCCACGAGTTGGTTTTCTCGGTGGATCAGTATCCCGGCGGGGGGCTGCTGTAGCAGTGACCACGGCTGGGTGGCCGCAAACAGCAGTGTTTCCCTCCCGGTCCTAGAGGCCAGAAGTCCAAGGTCAAGGCCTCAGCAGGGCCTTGCTCCTCCCAAAGGCCCTAGGGGAGGGTCCTTCCTGGTCCCTCCCAGTTCCCAGCGGCCCCTGTGCTTCCCGGCATGTGGCCGAACCACGCCGGTCTCTGCCTCTTCTCCAGTCACTCTGTGTCCTCTTCTTAGAAGGACACCAGTCACTGGAGTCAGGGCCACTCTGACCCAGGACTATCCCGTCTCGAGACCCTTCACTGATAACATCTGCCAAGACCTGAGTCTGGATGAGGCCTCGCCCTGGAGTTCCGGGCGGACGTGACTCTGGGGGGGGACCTCACTCAGCCCGTCACACTCCGGATTACGTGTGACAGCAGCGATGTCATCTATGAACTGCACCTCGGGAGAGGAAAGGATTTACGAATGTTGGTTAGGAAAGGGGGCGCTGGGTCTGAGGGGCGGGAACCGGGGTGTGAGCTCGTCCGAGGCACCTGGGGGAGGGGGGAGCGTCCCACGGGGCCGAGGGCCGGGGGAGGCAGGATGTGAGTGGCGGCCTGAGCACTGCATATGTGATTGTACGTGTGCGTGCATGCTGGCGTGTGCACCTGCTTTGTGTGTACATGTTGTGTATGTGTGCATGTGTGCTCGCGTGTCTGTGCACGCACGCAGGGTGTGTGTGTGTACACGCGCTCATGTATGTGCATGTGTGCACCACGTGCATGCATGCGCTTGGGAGTGTGTGTGTGTGAGCATGTGTGAGTGTACATGTGTGTGCATGCTTGTGTGTGCACCTGCTTTGTGTGTACATGTTGTGTATGTGTGCATGTGTGCTTGTGTGATTGTGCGTGCATGCAGGGTGTGTGTGTGTACACACGCTGGTATGTGTGTGCATGTGTGCTTGTGTGTATGTGCATGCATGCACCACATGTGTGCATGCACTTGGGAGTGTGTGTGTGTGTGAGCATGTGTGATTGTACGTGTGCGTGCATGCTTGTGTGTGCACCTGCTTTGTGTGTACATGTTGTGTATGTGTGCATGTGTGCTCGCGTGTTTGTGCGTGCACTCAGGGTTGTGTGTACACGCACTCGTGTGTGTGTGCATGTGTGCTCGTGTATGTGCATGTGTGTACCATGTGCGTGCATGTGCTTGCGAGTGTGTGCACGTGTGTGCATGTGTGCTTTGCGTGCGTGCATGTGTGTGTGGGGTGTGTGTGTACATATGCTCGTGTGTGTATGCACGTGTGTGCATGCGTGCTTTGCATGCGTGCATGTGTGTGTAGGGTGTATGTGTGTGCATGTGTACACACGCTCGTGTGTGTGTGCACTGGCTCACGGCTGGACTGCAGCTCTCAGTGGAGACAGCCGTGTCCACGCTCGGAAACTCTGTTTCCCGCCCCCGCAGCTCTGGGACCTCGGCCCCGTCACCCCATTCCCGTGCACCCGGTTTCCTCACCCCCGGCCGTCGCATCGGGAGAAACCGTGGGTGCTCTCCAGCCGAGCAGCCCCAGCTGGGGACACCGCCTGCGCGCCCGGGGCTGTCCCGGCTTTAGCTCTAAGAGGTGTCTTCAGTCCCAGGCAGCACGGGCTGGACATGGGGGTGGCCATGCCCATGCTTCGGCCACCCCACTGCCCCCCACACTCGTGGCCTGAGAGGCCATTCCCAGGAGGTCAGGGTCGGGCCTGCTGTGCTCGCCCCGCCCCCGCCCACACGTCCCAGCGAGCGGTGACGCAGGGGTCCCCAGGCTCTGCGAACAGCTGCCGATGAGTCAGCCCTGCCAGGCCTCCCACAGCCCAGGCCGAGGAGGGCCGCAGACGCCACGTCCCCACCGCCCGCCCTCCCCGGCCCGACAGGGCCTCCCTCTGGGCTGTGGCGGCAGCAGCAGCAGGAGCCTGGGCAGCTCCTGGGTCCAGGCCCCGTGGCCACGCCCGCCGAGGGTGCCCCTCCATCCTCTCAGTGTCTGCTGGACCAGCCCTGTGCCAGGGCCCCTCCTGGGGGCCAAGTCCCGCTGGCACCCCCACAAGAGACCGACAGACGAAAGTGGGCCACTCGGGCCGGGCCGGCCTCTCCCTACGTCCCCTCCTCCTGCAAAGTCCCCGCGCGGCAGGCAGCCGTGGGCTTGAATCCCCACCAGACACGCCTTGTGCAGGGGGGCGGGGGGCCACCACGGTCGAATCAGGGAGGGAGGGAAGTTTTAATTTAGATAAGAGTAGACTCCTAAATGTCCCCCGACAAGTCTGCCCAACACCCCAAAGTGCCCCAAAGCCCATAGGATCCACCACGTTGTCCCCAAGGAGCTGGGAGGGGGGGATTCAGCTCAGGCGGCGGCAGGGGGAGGGACTGGCCAGCTCACACACCGGGTGTAAGTAGCCTGAGGGTCCCCAGGAGGTGCGTGTGGGCTGAGTCAGGGGGCAGAGGGCGGCCGACCAGCAGAAGATAGGGGAGGGCAAGACGGCAGCCTGATCACTAGATCGCTCACTCATTCATTCATTCATTCATTCATTCCCCCGTCAGAGCTGTTTGGCGCGTGGGCGCTGGGCCAGCAGGTCGCGGCTGTGGAGACGCGGTGAGGACCACAGCTGGCCTGCGAGGGTTGTTCTCACGGGGCCACGGTCCAGAGATGGGGCGCCATCAGAAAGAAGGACAAAGAGGGTTGAGGGGCGTGCCCCCAAGACGACCCACTGCTGTCCCAGGTGACGGTGACAACAGCAGGCACGTCCCCCTCCTCGGCTCCAGCAGGGAGACCCGCCCCCCACCTCCCTCCCACCAGGATCCATCCCCAGCGCAGACAGTAAAGTGGCAACAGCCGATAATGCACGTTTTAGCTACACGTTGGTGGCTCTATTTAAAAACGATTCTCAAAAATAAAACACTTTCGAAGACACAAACACCCATCCATGCACACAGAAGAGAACCGAGATCACGTGCTCCTGTTTTTGCCGCCCTCCTGCGCCCCGCGCTCACTGCTCAGCACCCCGCCGTGTGTTTACATCGACACCGAATTCTCCTTCGGTGCCTCCGCGAAGCCGCTGGCCGCTCCCTCAGCTCTATGTCAGCCCGAATGTCTGGGGGCCCCCGGTAGCCCTTTCTCTGCGTCTGTATTTGAGAAAAGACTCTCTGGCTAGAGGCTGATAACTCATCATACGCTCGGGGCGATCTCTGCTGAGCAGAAGGAAGAGAGTCACAGTCTTCGGTTTGTGGGTTGTTTTGTTCGTTTCTCTGAGATGTGTAAATGTTTCCGCCCAAATGTTCTCCCTGGCGTGCCCTCGTCAGGTCCCTCCTCGGTGTCCCTCTTCAGCAGACACATAACAAGGCGACAGACATTCCCCAAGGCGGTCCCCGCATGCCGTTCCTCTGAGCAGCCGTCTCAGTTTTGTTCCGTTTCGTTTCGGGATGCAAACGTATGCGATGCGCCCTAAAAGCATCCTCGACACGTTCTTCCCACCCACGCGGTCTCCCGAAGCACAGTTACACGATTTGGAGACGAGGCTCTGCCCGCCGTCCGAGACCCTGGGGTCAAATCCGTCCGCGTCCTCCCGTGTTTTCCTCGGCGCGCCCGGCTCCGCGAACCTCGTCTTCAACCTCAGCATTCTTAGAAGCGTCGAGAACCCCGGGGCTTTGGCAAACGGGGTGATGAAAACTCACCGGATGGGGGTAAATAACACAGAACGAGAGTTAGCGATGCGAGTCCCAAAAAAGCGTTCGCCATCATCGTAGGCGAATCTGCACCGGCCCGAGCATCTCTGGATCCGCCGGGAGGTGGCAGGAAAGGCGGACACCGCCACAACGAAGGGTTTATTCTTTTTTTTTTAATTACTCATCAGCTTTGAATCAAATCTGTGCTTCGGTTATTCGGCATGTACATAAAAATACTCCTCCGTTTCAATAACGACACCTCCTGTAATCTGCTGACTGCGCATCCGGCCGGCTTAAGCGCACGTGGGAACTTCGTGGTGGGGGAGAGGGGCACGGCCCGGTCCCAGGGATAGTTAACGGTCTCTCAGTTTAACCCAAACCGGTCCCAGGGATAATTAACCGTCTCTTCGTTTAACCCAAATATTGTTTTGCTTTGTTTTTTTTCTTTTGTTTTGTTTCGTTTTTTTTATCACAGTGCTGGGAGCCTTCCAAATCGGTCTTCTTGTTAGCAGCACCAAAACCAACAAAATTTCAACAGTGAAAATGACTTTCTGTTTATTTACTGTTTGACTGAATGGACAGCAGTGTCGAGGGTACGTCAGGTGTTCCGGATTTGATGGGACGAACGGCCAGGTGCTTTACCTATGCACAGCGATGGGATGCGGGGGGGGAGGGAATCAAAGCATCTTGGGAATGAATGGAACTGGTTTCCTACTTGAAACTACCAATGACAGGAATCTAAGGGGGTGGGCGTGGCCTGATCACGTGACTCAGGGGCAGCCCTGAAAGGCGGGGCTTCGAGTGGGACACTTGTCACCGCTCTGTGTGCAGCGAGAGGTGGCAGGTGAGGGCTGGGGTCCTGTCACCAAGGCCGTTCCAGCTCCTGCCAGCATGGAGCGTGCAGCTGGTGGTGGCAGAGACCGGCTCCGAGCCCCGGGCAGGGTGCCATCCCCCCACCTGACTGGCCAGCGTCCTCGTGACAACACGAGTGTATCTGAACCCGCGAGACCCCTCCTGTCCTGGAGGCAGAGTGCCTTCCCTCCGTGTCCCTGTCATCAGCTGCCTCCCCCGCCCACACAGCCCCTGCTGCTGTCCTTGCCGAGGGCTCACAGCATCTCGCTGACCACCAGAGGGCCCGGCGTGGCATAGCCTCAGGCCGAGGGGCCCCGCCACGGTGGCAGGAGGTGTGACCCAGGATGCTCTGGGCCTGTCGTGCGTCTCGTGGCCAGAACCTGCCAGCGCCCGCCTGACTGATGGCTCAGCTACCAGGCTCAGCTCGAGGGTGACCTCTGTGGGTTCGACCCGAGCGTCCAGCGACAGAGGACACATTAACACAACACAGAGTGTCCCACAGTGGGGCGTGAGGCGCCCACGAGGAGCAACGGGCCTCGGCCCGCAACACAGCGCCCATCCTCGGGGTCACACCGAGCGGAGGAAGCCCGCCACCAGAGGCCACTCACGGGTGACTCTGCGTAACGGAGGCACAGTCCTGGGCCCCGCTCGGGGCTCCCCCGGGGACAACAGCCCCTGGACGATGGCAGCAGCCACAGCCTGGCGGGGTGCAGAGCCCCGAAGGCACCGTCCCTCGGTCACGAAACCAGACGGATGGTAGGACGGGCTGCCGCTCGCGCCCCTCGCCCTCCTGGTGTCCAGGCTTTCCAGGGGAGATGCTGAGAACCCCCACAGAGCACAGGGGGTCCCCTCCACCCCCACTAACTCCTGCTCGCCCGTCAAAATCTGAGCACACGCCGCCTCTGGCCCGTCACCTCCTCCCACAGGGCTACGCACCTGCCCTCCGGGCACCCCCTGCCTCGGTGACACACGCAGGTCCCGGGGCACCCGGCTAAGTCCCTCTCGCCTCCAGCGGCCAGCTTCTTCGGGGCTGGGTCGGTTTTTCCTTCCCCACCATGGTACTGAGCAGGCACTCGGTAGCTATCTGCTATGGATGGATGGATGGATGGATGAATGAATGAACGAATGAACGAATGAATGCAAAGCTCCTCCAGCAGCCCCGCCTGTCACCGCGAGCGGCTCGGGCCTCGCCGGCACCCTGGACTCTCAGGAATGCGCTGGCCGCACCAAGAACCCTGCCCCGAGTGCTTGCAGGCTCCGTGTCCGAGAGGGGTGCACGGAGCCCCGGCCTCGCTGTCATCCCAGCTGTCCCCGTGGAGGACACGCAGACAGCAACACCGGGGCCTCAGGCACTCGCTGTCCTTAATCCACAGCAGATGGCCGGGCGGGCCGGCTTCCCGCGCGCTCGGGGCCCGCTCCCCGGCGCGGCTGCTGGCTGGAGCCGGGCTGGGCTCGCTGGAGGCTCGGGGCTCAGCGGAGGGCCGGGGCGGCCCCTCTGCTCGCAGGCCCGGGGCTCTGGCGGGGGTCCCCGTCTCCCCCTGGCTCAGCCTCGCAAGCCAGGTCCCAGAGCCCCTCGGAACCAGGAGCCAGGCCTTCGAGAACCCCCGCCCTCCATGATACCCATGTCCCCGACTCTGAGGGCGCACAGAGGTCAGTGCAAGTCGGCAGGGACCTGCTCTCCTGCTCTGCCATCGGGCAAATCACCCGGCAGGAGGGGCTGGGGACTCCAGAGCAGCCCCGGGAGAGGCCCCGGGGCCAGAGGCCGGTTCACCTCCTGGCTCCCCGCTCTGTCCCTCCTTACACGTGGCACGTGGCACGTCACTTCACTGCGACACCCCAGTTTCCTTGTCTATGAAACAAGGAGGCAAACGCTCCTGGTTCGCAGGGCCGGCGAGCCCCGACCCCGACACTGCCCGGTGACAGCGTGGGGCGCTGGGTGTTCATCCCATGCCCGCTGCCGCCGAGGCTCAGGGCCCACAAATGGTGGCCCTTCTGTGACGGCTGCTCTGGGACCTCAGCCCTGGCCACAGAGGGACCTCGCTCTGGGGCTCACATTCCAATGAACCCCCAGAGAGAACACAGACCCAGGATGACAGGCATGCAAATGAGGAGAGTCCGGACCACGCAGGGAGCAGAGCCACCCCCAGGGACGGGAGCAGAGCCACCCCCAGGGACGGGAGCAGAGTCACCCTCAGGGACAGGAGCAGAGCCACCCTCAGGGACAGGGACAGGGAGCAGAGTCACCCCCAGGGACGGGCAGTGGAGCCCCTGGCTTGGCAGGGCTCGTTAGAGGTCACAGGGGACAAAGGCTCCACCGGGACCTCCTTCCAGTGTGTCCCCACATCATAGGGCGCAGAGCCCCAGCCCCCGGGCGCGCACCGCCAGGCGGGAGACCGCCAACGGGCAGGGGGCAGGGGGACCAGACGGACTCTCGCCTCTCGGCACGGCGCTGGGGGCGTCCTCGCCCAGCCGTCTCTGTGTGGGTCTCCGGCCAAGTGCACTTCCCTGTTCTCTCGTGATGCCTCCCAACACCCCATGGGGCAGTCACCCCACCTTCACAGACAGGGCCTTCGAGGGACAGTGGCTTGCCCAGCATCCCGGGTGCTGGGGCCAGGATCTGAACCCAGGCCGGCTGGCCCCAGGCCCAGGCTCTCAGAACCACTCAGACAGGAGACGGGGACCCGGCCCCCCCATCGCCAGCCAGCGGGACCCACAACCCTTCACTGAGAAGGAGCCGGATACACGTCCTCAAACCCCCACCGCCTGTCCCGTCCGACGCTGGGGTCACCCGCCTGGGTTGCCCGTGGAGAGTCCTCCCCAGAGTGTTCATGCTGAAGTGCGGGCTCCGCCATTTGCAACTTCCGTGGCCCCTCCCCGAAATCCTGGGGAACCCTTTCTCCCAGCGCTGGCGGGCGTCGGCGTCTGCACGAGCCACCCCCTCCCCATAGTGGCAGCCGAGTCCCCAAAGCCCGAGAGGGACACGCGGCTGCAGCTGGGAAGGGACCGGTCCCAGCCTCTCCCACGGGCCCGATTCCCACATCGCTGACCCCCTCTAACCTCCCCAAACGGACGCGTTAGTGGGTGTCACCCCATCTTACACGGGGACACAGGGACACAAGCTCGACCTTACGTGGCGGAACTTGGATGTGGCCCAGGCTGGTGGCTGGGCAGACTGGGGGCTCCCCCGGCCCCGATGGCCCCTCAACACCCCCCAGGGGGCAGCCTCGTCACGGCTCACTTCCTTTGGGAAGGGCCCCGCCAGGAGAGCGGGGTTCCCCGTGTCAGGAGCTTGGCCGCCTCCTACGGCTGGCGAACCAGCTCACCAACGGCCGGCCTCTCCTCCCTGGGTCTTCCCTGAGCTAGAAAGCGGGCAGCAGCCGTCAGTGCAGACGACGGGGCCTCGGGGAGCAGGCCCGGGGGGACATGCCCCCCCCCACGGCGGGACCCGCAAACAGCCTTCATCCCTACAAGCTGAGGCAGCGCCCCCGCCCCACGCCCAGGTGTTCAGACGGGCAGCAGCCAGGCTGTGCATGGACGTGGGTCTCTGACCCCCAGCCGTGCAGCCGCCCGCCTGGGCAGCCCACCCGCCCGCCCGCTGCCCACGGCGATGAGCCCAGACGGGTAGGACGTCAGACCAGGAAGCCAACGAAACCCCCTGCGCTGGTCGGCCCCACGCAGACCGGGTCGGTAACAGGCCGCCTCCCTCACACGGGTCCTCACTGCCCATCGGGGACCCACCAGGGAACATCAAAGGCGCCCCCTAACCAACCACAGAGGACGCCCAGCCCCCACTCAGCCCACCCTCCGTCCACTACAGAATTTCCCTGTTCCATCCCTGCCTCTGGGTGTCTTCCGAAACAGAAGGGGTGATCCCCGACCCCCTCGCTACAGCCGGCTCTGAACAAAGAGCCTGTGGTTGTCTCATGTAGGTGGTCTTCACTTATTTCATCCAGGATTTGGGGTGCCTCTGGGCTCGGGGTCCCGTCGGCAACGTCTGCCGTGGCCACGGGCCCGTCGTGGGCGGTGGCAGAGATGCTCAGAACCGCCCCCTCCCACTTCAGCCAGGACGATGCCTCCGTCCACACACCCACCTTCTGCCGCCCCGACCCCAGTGGAAACGCATTCCGCGGCGTGGGACAGGCAGCTGGTGGGCGGGTGGGAGAGTCTGCCCGCCCCCAGAGTCTCGCCAGACGTTCCCGCCAGCGATTGGCCGCGCTCCTCGCCGTCCCCTCTGCTCGGCTGCCACCGGCGTGAAACACAAGACAACAGACATTCCGGGGACAGAGCCTAGATGTTCCCAAATTACGATCTTCCGACCACAGAGCGACACGATATGGATGAGATCACGGACGGTCCAAACCCCCAGAGGAGGTGCTGCTGGCCTGGACGCAGAGCGCTGAGCCCGCGGCCGCGGTGGTGGCCGGCTGCCCACGGGGCCCGGCTCCCTGTCCCTGGCGAGGAGTCGCGTTGCTGGGGAGGCCGCGCCCCACCCGCACGGTTCCCCGGCCTCCGGGGTGGCTGGGTGGAGCCCCATGACTAGTCCTCGCTTGGGGGAGGTCAAGGGAAGTACCGTGAAGTCCTTCCAGGTCGAGGCCTTTGTCGGCATGAGGGCTGCCATGCTGTCCCTCTCTCTGTACGGGACTCGGGGCGCCCTGGAGTACGGCCGCCAGACAGAGGGAGCCTGGGTCGTCCAAGCGACCTCCTGGAGCAGCACGTGGGGCTTGGCCCGCCCGCCCGCAGGTGGCCACCTGTCACCTGTCTCGTTCCAGGCCTGGGGGCCGGTGGGCCCGCCTGGCGGTCCGATCTGGGGCCATGTTCCTGCACTGCGAACCCGGCTTTATGGTCTGAATCGTCCACGATGAGCCCACTCTCCCCGGGGAGAGAAAAACTATTATTCGTGAGTTGGCAGAGAGGTGACCACTGCGGGGACCCCCTAGGAGGTGGCAGAGGCGAGGTGGCATGGGTATCGGGGGAAGGAAGACCCGACAGCGGACGGATCCGGAACCGGGCCCTGGTCTGTGAGAGGTGTCCTCCGAGGTGGGCCAGGGCCGGGGCCAGCGCCCTGTGTCCCCAGGAGCACTCTCCCGACCCAGACGGCTCCCTCCAGGCCCGTCCCCGGCCGCCCACGCACACGGCTGCCACGGGCGCGTCCCCGACCGACCACCGTGACCCAGATCGGGGCGGGAGGCTCTGGCGGGCGCTGCGGTTGCTAGGAACAGCTTCCCGTCGTCCATAAGCCCCAATTCCACCCCAAAGTCACTTCAAGAGCGAGCACGCCCTTTCCCCCCGCCCCCCACCCCGCCGGGCCGCTCTCTCCCTCTGTCCAACCAGCAGCTGGAGCAGAGGGCGCTGCGGCCCCACCCAGCCTCAGGAATCCTATGATTTCATGAGCCCGTGGTTCTTATCCCTGGATAAACTCTGCAGCCCACAGGACCACGAGCTGGGAGGTTCGCGCCAGCACCGAGGAGCTGTGTGGGGACGTGCCGCTCACACCCAGCGTGCCAGCCCGGCCCTGGCACGGGGCCGACGTCGCCGGGCCTTCCATGGAAATTCCACATCTGCAGGCCACGCCGGGCCTCTGGACCGCGTTAGGCCCTGGGCCCTGGGTCGTGAAAACGGGTGTTGAACACCTCTGAGGCCGGTGGATTTATCCCTGACACGAAGACGGGCCTCCCCGCTCTGGAAGCGCAGAGGAGTGGGGCCGGCCCCAACGTGCCCTGTGGGGCCCGGGGACGCAGGTGTCCCCGTGCGCCCCGTCCCGGCCCCGTGGGGCAGGGGGTGTGGGGGGGGGCACGCGGGCCAGGCTCCCCGACCGCGAGCACGCACTCACGCACACCTCTGCCGCCCGACGCCTGGTCTGCTCGTCTGTCCCGTGAGGGCGCAGCTGCTAGCGTGGCCAGAAGTCCCATGAGGCCGGCCTGCTGGGCCAGCCGAGGTCACAGGCCCGGTTGGGAGAACCGGGGCCGGCCACACCTGGGCGAGGGGCCCGGGACAGCTGAGGAAGAGGTGACTGGGGAGGAGCAGGGTCTGTACGGCCGGGGGCAGGGGTGCAGAGTGGGGGGGACACAGGGGGGCCCGGCTGCAGGGGGCCCCCTGCCGTGGGAGGCCACTCCCGCACGCACGCTGCGTCCCTGGCAGAGACTGAGGGCCTGACCAGGGGGCCTGCCCCCCGGAGTGGCAGGGCCACACGCCTGGGGACAGGGCTGGGGAGCGGTGCTTCTGGCCCCCCCACCACTGAGCCCAGAGTGGGGGATGGGGGGCAGGCCTCAGGCGGCCACACCGCTGCTTCCCCGGCCATTCAGGAGACGGACCCTCGGACTGGTCCGAGTGTCCCTCAGACCCCGAACACAAGACATGTCTCCTTCCGCCGTGAAAAGGCTCAGACTGCACTCGAAGCACTTTCCATCCACGTTGCAGCTGCTGCGAACCACGTGCAGCCAGTTCCGTCCACCTGGTCCCTGTACTTCCTGAATAAAATCTCACAAAGACATAAAATTATTTCCCATTCCAAGCTGCTCGGGCCAGTCAAAGAGCACCAGGCGGAGGGAGGGGAGGGAGGAGGGAGGAGGAGGAGGGAGGGAGGAGGGGGAGGAGAAGGAGGGAGGAGGGGGAGGGAGAGGGAAGGGGAAGGAGGAGGGACAGAGGAGAGAGAGGGGAGGGAGGAGGGAGGGATGGAAGAGGAAGGGAGGAGGGAGGGGAGGAGGAAGGGGGAGGAGGAGGAGGGATGGAGGAGGAGGGAGAGGACGGACATGGATCGGGAGGCGGCCCACACTCTAACCAGGTCCCACCAATGTCGCCCGGCCCGGGGGCCTGGCTTCGGGGCACAGCCCGCGTTTTGCCAGGAGCAGCGGGCACTCTGGCTCCCAAGGGCCCGGAAGTCCGCTGGGGCACCCTCCCCAGCTCCCGGGCTCCCGCAGGCTGAGTCAGTCGGTGGGGGAGACGGGGGCAGCCTGCCACAGTCCCCGAGACTTGCTGATGGCAGCAGAGCTGCGGAGCACCGACTGTCTTGGGGTTGACACCCAAGGAGTGAGGCTGGAGGCGGGGGGGGGTAAAGGGCACCTCCCCCCTGCGCCCCCTGGAGCTCTGAGCCCGCCGGGCACCCCCAGGGTCCTGCACCCGCCAGCCTGCTCTGGGACGTCCTGGAAATGGCAGGGCCAGGCCCCGGGCGGGCAGGAGAGTGGTGGCTGCAGCGCCAGCCCCGGGTGCCTGGCCCTGCCTAAGCTCGGGCAGGGAAAGCCGCTCGCTCAGGGCGGCACGGCGGGGACCCCGGCCCTCTCCTGCCCGCCACCGAAGCCCGTGTCCCAACAGGTCTCGTGTGCCCCCATCCTGCAGCTCAGCTGCACAGACGGGTAAACTGAGGCCTGGAGGGGGCACCAGCCTGGTGCGGGTGAGGCCCAGCGGCTCTCGGCACCGGGCGTGCGCCCCACCCAGCAGACGGGTAAACTGAGGCCTGGAGGGGGCACCAGCCTGGTGCGGGTGAGGCCCAGCGGCTCTCGGCACCGGTCGTGCGCCCCACCCAGCAGACGGGTAAACTGAGGCCTGGAGGGGGCACCAGCCTGGTGCGGGTGAGGCCCAGCGGCTCTCGGCACCGGGCGTGCGCCCCACCCAGCGTGGAAGAAGCTCCAGGCTCTCCTGAGCTTTCTGGGGACCCCCCCTTCAGGATGTGGGGGCTGCCGGGGCAGCCGACCCTAGCTGCTCCCCAAACCCAGACTCCCAGCACACCCACACACGCCCTGGGCTTCGGGGCCCTGGGGTGGGCGGAGCTGGGGTGGGGCTGTGCGGGAGGTGGGGTCTGCTGGGGAGAAGCAAGGTCGAGGGTTCCCAGCCCGGCCCCGTGGGAAGGGGGCGCCCAGGAGCAGCTCCCGGCGGCCGGCCTGCCCGCCCGCCCTCCCACAGGCCGGCCGGCGTCCTGGGCAGCCGCCCAGCCGAGGAGGGGGGAGGCTCGTTTCCTGGACGAGCCGAGCGGGAGAGAGTGTGGCGTGTCCACGTGGCAGCTCCCGGGGCCCGCCTCACCACAGCCTCGCCCCCAGCGGGGTCCCCAGGGGGTCCCGCAGCACCCCATTCTTACCGCCGGCTCCCCACGCTCCACCCTCCGTGCCCCTCTCAGACTCAGCCCCGCCCCCTCTCCCAGGGCAGCAGGAAGGCGGCCGCGAGGGGCCCATCGGGTGGGGGGCCCATCGGGTGGGGGGCCCGCAGGCACGCAGCCGGGGACAGAGCACCGCGGAGGGGCCAGCGAGGACGGTGCATGAGCAAGCTCCCACAAGACACCTGCTGAGCCAGCGCGAGAGCAGGTGGCAGGGGACCGGGACGTGGCCAGTGTGAGGACACCTGGGGAAGGGGGGACCTGGGGAAGGGCTCCAGGAGAGGGCGTGACAGACACAAAGGCGGGGGGGCAGGAGCGTGCCCTGGCCAGAGCGTGGCCGGGGGCGGCCATGAGGAGGAGGTCCCCAGATGGGTCACTGCCTTCCTGATGGGACGGAGCCCGCGTGCCCCGCTGTTGCGTGTGCCATCGTGTCCTAACCCCGCGCTAAAGGCCAGTGTGCACCTGGTTCTGCAGGGGGGGACGCCCGGGGTCTCAGGCCAGGCCCCCCACGAAGGCCGTCCTCCAGCCGCTGCTGCCACCACCACTCGGGGACCCCAAGGGTGGCCCCGGGTGGCTATGCGGGCCCCAGTGCGGGACTGGGCATGTGGGCAGCGCTGCCAGCAGGGGCCTCACTCCGCCCGCTCGTCCTCCAGCTTTCACCCTCTGCTGGCCCCCCACCCCCACCCCACCAACCCCACCCCTGTGGCCTCCTTGAGGACTGCCCACAGGGGGTACGGAAGCCACACAGCTGCCTTGGTGGGGACCGGCTCCAGCCCCCAGCTACCGAATGTCTGTGACCTCACAACTACCCTGACCTGGGGGCCCCCTGAGAAACGGCTCGGCCCCCACTCCCCCTGTCCCTCGGGCTGCCCGAGGCCAGGCCCCTGCTCGGGTGGCTTCTCTGCCCATGGCCACAGAGTGAGGGGTGGGCTGAGACCCCACGGGTGACCCAGCCGCAGGCCTGGGCCCAGAAGGCCGTGCTCAGGCGATGCCCCTGAAATTCTCACTGGCTTTGCGATGAGGAGGCCTGCATTTTCGTTTCCCATTGGGCCCCACAAATCCTGGGCCCCGCAAATCCTGCAGGGGTCCAGCGCCCAGCTTCTACTGCAAGGTCAAGGTCAGCCCTGCCCCACCGGCCTCGGCCATCCATCTGTGCGGTGGGTTCGTGCCCAGTTCCCAGGGCAGTCTGGGGCGGTGCGGAGCAGGGAGTGGGGGACGGGCAGGGAGGGGGGAGGCAGAGCTGGGGCCTGCCGGGGGCTGGGAGCCTCCCTGCACTGTTGGGGGGACATGCCTTCCCTCCACCCCCCTCCTCGCCCTCCCCCGGGAACCAGCGGACACTCGGCACGGAGCCGTGGAAAAAAAAGAGGCTGCACTTTTTCCGAGCTGTTTCAAACAGGGACCTGGCAGCTCGGCCGCGGCTCCTCTGCGGCCAGGCGAGCTGACATGAAACAAGCCTGGCCAGCGTCCCGGCCAGGCCCCGCCCCCTCCGCCCCGGCCAGCCCGGGCTCCCGGCCCTGCCCTCCCGGCCGCTGGACGCACTGGACACGCCAGGCAGCAAGGCCAGCCGGCCCTGTTCAAACGGCCTCTTTTTAAGGCCAAAATGCACCCCTGCCCCTCCCCCGGCCTGAAGCGGTGGTTTCTGCTAAGTGGAGCCTCGCAACGGTGTAGACGGTTTTATTCCCGTCAAGAGCTGTTCCTGGGGTCGGGGATGTGAACCCATGTGGTGTGGGGGGGGGGAGACTGAGGCCCAGAAAGGCGAGGGGCTTGTCGGGGGACCTCAGAGCGGGTGTCCATGCTGAGGCGGGCCCCAGGGGTCGCCTAACGGGCGGGGGGAGGGTGCTGGCCTCACGGGCAGTGCCGTACAGGCGTCAGCCTGGGGGATCCCCACGCCTCCTCGTCTTCCCCGTCTGTCGGTGAGAATAGCGGGGGGCTCTGGACACCGAGGGCCTCGGCGTACCCGACCACCCGGCCCAGAGCCCGCTCCCCGGCAGGTGACAGAAGCCAGCAAGCAGCAGGAGGAAGAGAAAGGCTCGGGCCACCCAGGGCCGGCCCCACTTCCTATCCCAGCTCAGCCCAGGGCCAGCGCCACTTCCTGTCCCCCAGCTCAGCCCCCTGCAGGGCCCCGGGCCGTCATCTTGTCTCAGGCGTGCCAGTACCAGGTGGCCTCACCTGGAAGGGGCACCTGAGTGGGGACCAGCGGGCTCACTGGGACTGAAGCGGGGGACACAGGTCAGGGGTGGACCAGCCTCTCTTCCTGCTCAAGAAACTCCAAGATGGCCCCCCGGACACGGATGCCCACCCCACGGGCTAGACACGGTGGGAGCCAAGGCAAGCGCAAGACGCAGCTGGGAACCCCGGGATGCATCGGGCCCCATGTGCCCACCTGCTGCGGTGTCCCCTGGCTCACCCCGAGAGGTGCAGAGTGTCAGAGCCATCCTCAGGCTCAGCCCGAGTCCCTTACAGGGAGTCAAATCCCCTGCAGTGGGACGTCTGAGGGCCGAGGCCACCAGCCTGGAGCTAACTGGCCACCTCGGCCCCCACGTTGGCTGGGCCGAGGACCGGGAGGCCTTGGGCATCAACTCTGAATAGGCCAGAATTGTAAAAATTGGTCTCACTTATTTCCACCTGGCCCAGGCCACCAGCTCACCTGTCCAGAGCTGACCCCCTCCCCTACCCCGACTCTACCACCACGAGGCCTGAGACGCACCTGAGCTGTGGACCCAGCATGCACCTGGGGACACAGAGGGAGGCGGGCCCGCCCGCAGGGAGCTCCATGGAGGCCATGGCCCGGGGGTGGAAGTGGACACCTTCCCCGGGGAATTGAGGGGCACAGAATTGAGGGGGGCCCGCAACCCAGCCAGGCGTCTCGGGGTCCCGGCCGTGCACTGAGGGGTGAGGAGCAGGGATCCAGGTGACGAAAGAGCAGGGGGTGGCCCCGAGCCACGGGTCGTCCCGCCACAGCCCAGGGTCACGCCTCTGTCAGCGCACGGTCTGGGGCCTCTGGGCGCCTGCCCTTCAGCCATCCCACGGTTGGGGGGCGGGGGGACGAGGCTTTCGTGGGCTCCAGGGAGGGTTTCTTCCTGCTCCGTCTCTAGCCGGGGTCCCCAGAGGAGAAGGGACCCCGGGTGCCACACAAGGCAGGCCGTGCCTCCCCACCAGGCGTCCGGCGGGGCCCCTCAAGGCGGCCGCTCCTGAGTTCAGCAGCATCAACAACACCCAAAGGCCGCCATTGTCATCCCCCCTGTTTCCACCATCCCCAGGAGGGAGGCCCGCACCCCGCCCCCACCCCAACCTCCCCTTCGCCGAGCTAAGGAAAGACTCAGGTTTGTCCCTGGTCCCGTCTCAACCCGAAATGAAATGCAGACAGACAGCAAACCCCAGGCTCAGAGGGCAGGCACTTGCTGGAGGCTGGCCGGGTCCAGGGGGTCCTGACCCCTGCCTGACACCCCTGCCCCACCAGGAAGGCAGGCGACGAGGCCCAGCCGGAGGACAGGGACAGCTGTGGCCAGGCCCCGCCGCGGAGGGGGGACGGGGAAGGGGGGGTGGAGACAGGAGCTGCCTGCTAAGCCGAGAGCCAGCGGCTACTTTCCACGGAAAAAATGTCTTCAGACCCCCCCCCCCGAGGCCAGGAGGCCCCAGCCCATGACTCAAGCCTCTGCTGCCGCCACCAAACTGCTTCCCAGACAGCCAGCCAGCTTCCGTGCCCAGCCAGGCTCCGCCCCCGGGCCCGGAGCGGCCGGTCACAGCGGGGGGGCGGGGGGCGGCCCTCCCGGCTGAGACCCCAGCCCCGCACCCTGGCACGGGGAGGGGAGCCCAGCCCGCACGGGTCCCACCCTCAGAGACTCAGCTCCCACCGCGAGGCAGGAAGGGTCGCTGGGGATGGCGTCTGGTTGGGCCCTAGGAGCCCATAGTGGGGTGCTCTGGGGCGCTCAGGCGTGGGGCCCTGTGGCCCTGGCTCCCCAGGGCCTTGCTCTCAGGCCTGGTGCCCGTCAGCTGCCCGCAGACGCCGGCGATGGGACTCGGCATCCCCATCGGCAGGTGCCGCTCCTCCGGCTGTGTCACACGGCACTCACTGGATTTTATTTCAGGACACATTTCTGAGACGAAACGTGGAATGTTTCTGTCACCTGTGCAGACGCCCTGGCTGGGATGTCCTTGGACATGGCAGGCTGAGACCCACACAGCTCTGCAGGTGGCAGGCAGGGGCCTTCCTGCCCTGGTGGCCTCTGGCTCTGGCGACAGGAGGGGGCCGAGGAGAGTCTGCAGGTGACACTGTGGTGACCTGGGCCCGGAGGCCTGGGCCGAGTCCCTGGAATCTTAGCGATGCGGAGTGACATTCTCTTCTGTGACGCGAGGAACATGTCAGCTCTCGTTATGCTCCAGGACCCCGGCTCAGGGTCACGCCCGCCAGAGACCCCGGCAGGAGATGCCAGGACAAGCAGCTCCCAGCCCAGAGGCCGGGGCCTCCCCGGGGCGGGAGGGACAGAGGTGGACTGCCATCCTCACTCCTACGTTGGCCGGGACCTGGGGGACGCCATGAGCAGCTCACGTCCAGCCCTCGCTGCAGGGCAGACCGTGGAAAGTGCCCTAGCTGTGACACACGGAAGGCAGGCAGCCCCCAGCAGACCCGGGGGGACCCTCCCAGGCCCGGGAGCCCCCGACAGTGACAAAGGCGCAGAGCGGGGGGAAAACAGAGCCGTCCCAGGGGACCATCTACTTCCCGTGGGCCTGGTAGAAACCGAGCTTTCCTTCGAGGCCAGACGACCCAGCAAACCCCGTTCTCCCCACCTCCGCCCACCGCCTCCTGGAAGAGACCCCACGGCTCGTCGGCGCTCAGGGTCCGCGGTCCACGGCCCAGCAGGCGGCCTGGGCCCCATTTCGTGGTGTGTGTGTGTGTGTGTGTCACAAAACCACCCCTCGGCGAGCTTCATAGTTTCCCACTGACGTCACCCAGCGTGGTCTGAATCCGAAGTGGCTGCAAAACCCCGAGAGGCATAATTGCAGTTGTCTCTGCAAAGCGAAATCAGATGGTGTTTCCGACCCTCCCGCAGCCCCCACCCCCCCCGCACCCCTCCCCCGGCCTCCCCACCCCCGTCTCCCTCTCTCCCTCTCTCCCTCTCTCTCTCTCTCTCTCTCTCTCCCTTTTTTATTATGTTCCTTGGACCACATCCAGACAATTCCTACAACAACCACCCTCCAAACATTTACAGAGCGAGCGCGGGAGCGCACGGCTTCCTGCCTGCCGGGCTGGATGTGCGGACGTGGCAGAGGCCGTGGCCGCGGCCGCCACGTCTGCAGGCCGGGGGAGGCGGCGGCTCCGGCCAGACGCACGCGCGCTGCGCTGCGCTGCGCTGCCACCCTCGGTGGCCGTGGACGCCGGGAGGACGTGGCCATGAGGCCACAGCCTCGTCCCTGGCTGCAGCTCGGTGCAGGCCCAGCCCTCGGCTGCCCCTCACGGATGCGGGCGCACCTTCTGAGTCTCCGTAGAAACAGAGTCTAGAAGATTCCTGTGTAAAGGCGTTTAGGAACACGGCGGCTCCCGGGCTGGGCCTTGGGGCTGGCCACGGTGCCACGGTGCGGGTGGCGTCCGGCAGCCCTGCGAGGCCACCTCGCCTAGAGGGGCTGCAGCTGACCCCGGGGAGCCACACGGCAGGGGGCGGGCAACTAACTGTGCCAGGGACAGACACGTGTCAGGCCTCCCCACCTGGACCTTCTCCCTGCTGACACACACACAAGGCTGTGGAAGGTTCCCAGGAGTGTGCGATGGCCCCACGAAATGGCCCACCTGCTGGCCGCTGAGTCCCCAGACCTCGGCGCCTATGGCTAGGAGGTGGGAAATGGCAGCCCCGACTGGCCCGGGGCCTGAGGCCAGGGACGAGAGCACTTAACCCAGCAGCTCCTCAGGAACACCTGGGGGCGTCCCTGAAGGACCTTAATTTCTTCAGACCGTCCCTGACCTTCGTGACCCCTAACCCGGGTACCAGGAATAAAATTAGAGCATTTTCTTTTCCCTGTTCTGTACCCGAAGAACTCGAATTCATCCTTCAGTGCCCGGTTCAAATGCCACCTCCTCTGGGAAGCCCTCCCGCCCCTCCTCCATTGACTGCCCCCTCCTCTGGCTCCCACGTCACCCAGGATGTGAACTCCTCCTGGCACAGAGCAGCCTGCCCGCAGCCCCATGAGAATGTTCTAGACTTTTATCGTCCAATGAACGTGGCTTCTGCAGATGGAGACGCTGTTAAGTGTGAAACTCACACCTGGTCTCAGAGACTTCAGCCCAAACACAGATGTACTTGATACATTGTTGCTTGCCTGTTGAAGTAACAATAGTTTGATACATTGGGTTAAAGATGTTATAAAATTCACGTGGTCCCTAACGCAGCTGCCAGGAAATTTTTAATTACATGTGTGGCCCATGTCACATGTCTCTGGGACGAGCTCTATGCTAACTCTGCTCCCTCCAGGGCCAGCACGGGGCCTGGCCCACGTGGGTTTCCAGGCAGAGTTTGCTGAATGAATGAATGCATGAATGAATGAATGCATGAATGAATGAATGAATGAATGGGCGGGGGTGCTGCTCGGGGCCCAACGCCATCACCTGTGCCCGGAGCTCTAACTGGCTCTAGCCTGACCTGTCGAAACACAGATGGCGAACCACAGCCCCACCCCGGGGTCTGTACCCAATCCCGTGTCAGCCCCACTGGGCGCCCCACCCTGACTGAGCTGGGGTCTCAGGGACCCCAAGGAGAAGATGGGGAGCTCCGGCCAGCAGGGTTAACGCGCACACGCTTGACCAAGCTCGCACATGCGCGCATGCGCGCACACAGCCGAGGAGGGCGGGGCTTGGCCTTCGTGGGGCGGGGCCTGTAAGGCCGAGGCGGGGAGGAGGGGGCAGCCAGGGGCAGTGCCACGGGGACAGAGAGGGCCGACCGCCGAGCAGGAGGAACTGTTCGTGGACTGTCGGTGAGAGGCAGAGTCGTGGAGCGGGGCTTGAGAGGAGGCGGCCGGAGCCGACAGGTGTCTGGACATGCCAGCGGTGTGGACCCTGCCCACCCGGACCCAGCCTGCCCTGTGGGCCCCGCCCCATCACCTCCTCCCACCTCGGAGCCTCCCCTCGCGGTTCCCGGGGGGCAGGACGTCCTCCCCCAGTCCTCATCAATGCCTCCCCACCACCCCTCACGCACCCCGCCGGCCACACGGGGCCCGGCCCCCAGACGCGGGCTGGACATCCTCCTTCTCCTGCCTCTCTCTGGATGGGAAGGTGCCCCCCGGAAGGCTGTCTGCAGGAACCTGGGGCCAGGCTGGGGGTGTCACGCTGGGGTGCAAAGGATTCAAAATTCACACTCTCTCCCCAGCTGATGAGGCCTGGCCGTGGAGGGGGGCTCCCACCAGCACTCCTCTGAGGCCAGCTGGTACAGATGCCCCCTCCCCCGCCCTTGGTCCCTGGTGTTCGGCATCGCGTCTCCCCTCAGCCGCAGGGGCACCCCTGCGGCCCACTCCTCCAGCCGGGGTGAGGTGATCAGCGGTGGGGAGGGGTGGGTGCAGGGGTGAGGCTGACCTCAGGCTTCTCCGCCTTCACCCCTGGCTCTGAGAGCTCCCTCTCCATCAGCTCTGTGTTTCCAGAACAGGACGGGGGGTGCGGGGGAGCAGAATGACCACCACTGAAGGAAAAGGGGGGGACCCCTCAGCCGAGGGGAGGTCGGAGACACTGGAATGGCCCGAGTTGCTTCCACCGGCCCGCACAGTCCATGCAAACAGCCCTTCGGCCAGGCATGGGGACAGACCAGAGCACGGGACACCTGCCCATCACCCTGGCGGCTGGCCACTGGGAAAGGGAGGGCAGGAGACAGTTGCCAGGGAGATGGCAGGGCTTAGCCAATCCCCAGGGGTCACCAGGCCCGCCACAGAATGCACTCAGCAAGGCAATGCTGCCCTCTGGTGGCCAAAGGGGATGCTGACAGCCTGGCCCCGCCTGCTCTCACGCCTGTAATTCCTGTCCAGAGCCTGGCACCTGGTACCTCACTTTAGGTACATTAAAAATGCCCAGGGAGGCACGGGCTTCTCTGGGGAAGGAAGCAGAACACCTCCCCTTGCGGCGAGTGTCACGACCGTCCGTCCTCCAGGGAGGTCCCTGTCTGTTGGAGCCTCTCTCGGCGGCTGTGCCACGAGTCACGGGAAGTGTCTGCCATAATTGAGAGTCGCGAAAAGCCTCTTCCCTCGACTCTGACTTAACTCGGTGTCATAATCAACCGTTCAACGTGCACATATAGGCTTATTTTTTTTTAAAAATTGTCTACGGCCATGCCACCCTGAACAAGCCCGATCGCGTCTGATCTCGGAAGCTAAGCAGGGTTGGGCCTGGCCAGTACTTGGATGGGAGACCACCCAGGAAGACCAGGTGCTGTAAGCGTAAAAAATAAAAAATAAGGGACTGTAAGCTGACAAGGTCCTTGCAATCTGTGAGGTCAACCGAGGGTTGCCTCACCTAAAAAAAAAAAGACAGAAGACCAGGAGGCCCCAGGCCCCTGAGGGTGAGGAGGCCTCTCCCACTCCCCCCCCACCCTGGCTCGCACCTTCCCAAGCGCTCAGTGCCCTTGCGAGCTCTAAAGAGCCCACTGTCCAGCCTCAACCCAGCCACCCCAAGGGCTCTGGTCCACCGGTGTCTCTTCCCGGCAGCTCCAGCCAGCATCTGGGGCCCCACCTGCCCCTCTCAGCAGCCCGAGCTCTGAGCTGATGGCTGGGTGGGCTGTACGTGCCCCTCAGGCCGCTGTGAGGTGTCTGCACAGCCTGTCCCCGTCCCCACGGCCGTGAGTCTCTCAGAGGAAGACACTGGGGCCAGCTCGCGTGCAGAGGGCTGCCCGGAAGGCAGGGTGTCTGGGTCCCTGCTCTAGACAACCTCGATTCGTCACCTCCATTCCCAGGCGGCCAGGGAAGGCGTGCCAGCAAGCACAGCCGTTCCAGCCTCTCCAGGCTGCGGCCAGACTCTCCCCACCAGCCTCTGCTGTAAACCCTGGAGCCAACGCTGGTCGCACAGGCGGAAGCGGACTCTTTCAGCCCCACTGTGTGCCCAGCACCCAGCTTCACAGGCCTTGGGTCGGACTCCACAGCCAGCCCTGCGGGCTCTGCCAGGGCCACCGGGGGGTCAAGACGGGGCTCGAGGCTCAGGGTCAGGGATGGCTGTGCCCAGGTCGCACTGCAGAGGTGGGTGGGGAAGGGAGCAGGCCTGGGGAATTTCTGTCCTGCTCTTGTGGGGTAGCCGGTCCCTCAGGGTGGGGCCTGGGCCTGATAAGTTTGTCCAGTGAATGAGTGAATGAATGAATGAATAAATGAATGAATGGACCAGGTCCCCTCCCACGATCCCCAAACGCCCCCATGGGGCACTCTGACCTGCCCTTGGGATGCCACCTCCTCCTCCCGCCAGAGCAAAGCAGGAAGTGGCAACTTTAGAGCGTCTGCTGGCTGGCCGGCCCTTGTACACCTTTGTCACAGAGGCTCTGGGACGTGGGGGCTTCCGCCCTCATTGTGGGGAAGGGGAGACTGAGGCCCAGAGAGAACAGGACCTGCCCCACCTCCTGCCCCAGGCTGAGCGCACAGTAGGGCTGCACGGCTGTCTTCATGAAGCGCCTGTGCCTGCTACACCCCAGAAGGACTGATTTAACTGGCTGGGGGGGGGGCCTGGACGTCGGTCAGTCCTGCAAACCTCGCCGTGATTCAGGTGTGCCGGGAGTGGGGGGAGGAGCGGCTGTGGGGCTGCAGAGAGCACCCACGGAAGGGAAGGGACGGGAAGGGACCAGGAGGGACGGGTGGGCTTTGTCTCATCGCCGCCAGCAGGGGGCAGTGCCGCCTTGTGCCTGGGGCCCCCGGGGGAATTTGTCGTAACCCAGGGGGTCTGTCGCAGGCGGGCTGGCCCTGCCTCTGGGCCCCCGGCGGACACAGTGCTCCTGGGGTCTGCACGTGGCAGGGAGGCCACCAGGGTCTGCCACCCAGGGGCTCCTCCGGGGCCTCTGAGCATCCACGTGGAAGGTTCTGCGTGGAGGGCGGGTGGAGACGCTGGACTAAACCACTGGTGACACCTACATTCCGTGTGACACCAGTGGCCGGACGCCCCCGGAGACAGGGGGGATGGGACAGTCCACGGGCCACGCCCCCTCGACTCCACGCTGGGCCATGGCAAGTGTGGCCGGGCCCCCCCCCTTGCTGGCAGGGCACCCTCTCCTGTCCTGGGGGGCATCCGTCTTTACCACAGCTGGGGAGCCCCCAAGCTTGGGACAGATGGGACTGTTGGGCATTAGGGGGCTTGGGCCTGAGAGCCTTACAGAGGACCCCCCTCCCTCCCTGACCCGGCCACCGGGCTCCCGTCCCTCTGGCTGCTGCCGCCCTCGGGCCCAGTGATGGCGTCCACTCTGCTGTCCTCGTGTCCTCTGCTGGGTCCTAGGGCCCCTCTCCAGGGTGCCCCATGTCCCACACACACCTTCCTCACACCTGCTCGGCGGCAGGGCCCGCCCTGTCCTGGCCCCCAAGTGCCCAGCACAGGGCCACCATGCTGTCCACTGGGGCCTCAGCAGCGTCCCATCCAACAGGCCCTGCCCCGCCCTCGTCTCTCAAGTTACAAACCCTAAGCCCTGCTGGTGTGGCTGTCACCACCTGATCTCCCCGCGATAAACTTATCAAGCCCAGCATCTCTGGTCCAGGGGGACCGGGGTTGGGTGTCGCCATGGCAACCACAGACAGGCAGCCATGCAAGGCCCACGGCAGCATGGGTTGTGGGCTTGACTGGTGAGACTCAGCAGCATGGTCCCTGGGGGTCACCGGGGCCCCCATTGAGGAAGCGGGGTGTGGGAGCCCCACCCACCAGGATTCACCGCCCTCAGCCCCCTTCCCAGGCCAGCATGCCACCCCGGGCGTGGCCCCTGGGGCCTGTGTCCCGGAGAAGGCTCGAGGACCCCACAGAAGCCATCTTGGCCATCACCCTGCTCCAGCCCAGGCCCCCAACCATCTCAGACAGACAGCGTGGCACTCGCCAGGGCCCCTCCCTCCGTGGGACTCATCAGGGAGCAGTGACTCTACCCTCCCGGGACTGGGGGCGGGACTCCTCCTGGCGCCCCCAGACCCCACAGCTGGCGGAGCCTGCTCTCCACGGGGGCCCTGGACCGGCCCGCGCTCCGCTCCGTGCCCCGGAGGCTGGTTCTCCTGGAGGCCGTGCCCAGGGCGGGGGCCTGCTCGCAGGAGGGGCCGTCAGGAGCCAGGGTCCCACGCAAGCAGCACGCACTCAGCAGAGGGTTCCGCCACGTGGAAGGCAGGGTGAGGCCCCTGCACTGGGAGGCACCCCCATTCTCCAGGCCCCCCAAGGAGCCCACGGCAGGTGCATGGGAGTTTCTACGAATAGAATCCAGAGCAGGCCAGCCCCAGCAGTGCCCAGAGGCTGGCGGGGGCCGTGCCATGTGGTGACAGCAACACCAGTGCCGCAGACGGCTCGTGTCCCCTGCACCACCCCGGCCCAGGAGGCCCCCTGGGTTCTGGTGAAGAGGCCACAGACCCCACCTAAGGCAGACGTGTGGCCCCACGAGGCCCCGGCAACCCGCGGTGGGCTCAGCCGTGGGTCTTTAACAGACGACTGTTCCCGTATTTGCAGAGTCAAGTCCAGCTGGCGGCCAGCTTCAGCCACGGCGGGGCCCAGGGGGAGGCTCAGAGGTTCGGGGTGCAGCCGCCCCCCTGACATAGCCCGGGGAGGGGGGAGAATGTGAGGGTGGGGTCCCGACTCCCCCATGGGAGGCCTGCTCGGTCCTGCCTTTACTTCCTGAGGCCCAAGGGGCCCCCCCCATCTACTGCTCCCAGAATGATCCACAGTCCAGGATGCCGGGGGTAACTCATGCCCGGGAGGGAGAGGTGTGTGTGTGTGTGTCCAGCCTGTGTGAATACACGTGCGTTTGACAGTGTGGGGGTGACAGTATATACATCAGTGTGTGCGTATGTTGTGTGCAAGCACATTCTGGGGGGCACATCAGGGCAGCCCCGCCTTCTAAGCCCAGCTGCAAGGTTTATCACCCCCCAGCTGGGAGCATCCTCGTCCAGCACCCTGGGGTGGGACCATGGCCCGCGAGGCTCCCAGCTCGATGCCCAGGGCCTCCCCGGGACGTGCCCACTGGATAGAGAGGTGCAGAAGGGTTCAGGCCCAGCCCAGGCCCAGACGGCGTGGAATCGGAAGGCACGCGTCACACAGGACAGAGCGGACGGGCGTCCCTCCCTCCGTGTTAGTGGGGCGGTTAGATGACATCGTGTGTGAGCCACCCGCCCTTTCGGGCCAGCGTGGGTAGCGGGGCTGGGCTGCGGCAGCCTGGGGCAGGGCGGGAGGCCACACGAGGCTCTGCAGGTGCCCACGGGGGCTGAGGGGCCCTCGCTGGAGGTCACTGGACCAGCCCTGGGGCCCAGGGAGGGGACTCCCGGGACAGCTGTGGGGCAGAGCAGACCCGGACAAGCAGCAGCCAAAGGTAGCCCAGTTCCGAGTCCCCCTGCCCTGGACTGGCCACTACTACTGACCAGGCGGCGGCTAAGGTGCCCTGTGCAGACCCAGCCCAGGTCAGGTCCGGGGCGGCCGGAAGCCCCCCGGAAGCCCCTCGCGGGGCTGACGTCCACACCCACACAGCAAACCACATCGGAACAGACGAGCACTGGAGGGCAGTGTATTCTTAAACGCTCATATTTTGTTTGTTTCTCCTCTCACGTCTTTTTTTGTCTTTTCCACGGTTCACACACCGTCGTCGGCCGCCCAGACACCTCTGTGGCCGACGCACAGAACGTCGCTCGGGAGTCGGGAGGCTGCCGGCGACGCGCAGCCCGGAGCGAGGCCGTGGATCACTCGGGACGGGGCAGACACCCCCAGGACGTGGCAGGCCCCGCGCCCCGCTCCGCCCCCGTCCCCGCGTGTCACCGCGCGCACACTCTGACCTGGCTCGCTAGAAGCAGAAACAGAACCGGCCCCCACCCTCCCGCCGTATCCTCCAAGTATACATGAGGGATAAAATTACATTTGTACAAAAATAGATTTTTTTTTTTTTTTTTTTTTTTTACCTTTCCCGATGCGTTAGACACTTTCTCTCATCTTTACTCTCTGCGTATCTGTCATCCTCTGAAGGGTTAGCTACGCGTCCCGGCTAAGGCATGGCTAAGGGCTGGGGCCCGCTAAAGCTGTCTGCGCCGAAGCATCTTAAAATAGATGCATCTCCTCGCGTGGATATTCATTCGAACCCGGATTTCACCAAAGGAGGGGTCCTTATGTACTTGCTTACACGAAGCAAATTTATAGGAAAACAAGGGGTGGGAAAAATACTCTTGATTAAAAATAAACACAGAATGCTGGGACCTGCCACCCGGGCGCCGTGGGCACGGCGTGTGCCGCTCTGCGCAGTCTCTGTCCGGCACGCGCGTCTCACACGCGCACCCGCGGGCCGATGGCCGACCGGCTGCGCAGGCCCCGTGGCAGAGGGAGCCCCGGCCTGGCCCGGAGCACACGCACACGGCCAGCCCGGCAGCTTGGGAAACCCAGGGTGTGGGGCCATCCTCCCTGGCTTCCAGGTGACAAGGTGGTGACACGAGGGCCATCTCAGTGAATGTCACCGACCAGGCCAGCCTCTCAGGGCAGGGAGGCAAGCCAGAGCCTGGCTCTGCCAACACCTTCCAAACGCAGGGCGCGGCCATCTTCGCTCCCCCACAGGGGCCCCGTCTGGATGTGAGCGAGGGGGTGACACTGCTGAGCAAGCTGCCGGAGGCGCCAGCAGGCCCGGGGCCCAGACGGTGTCCGGCCGGGCTGGGCTGGGCCGGGGTAGGGCAGGGACGAGCATGGGGTGGCTAACAAGCTGATGTTAGTGCCATCTTTAGAAAATTAAAGATTGTCCCACCAAAATAATAATAATAATAATTACAAAAAAAAAATCACCTTAATGGAAAACCAGATTGGCAATGCTACTGGAGATCTGGTTAGGTAAGTTCTCTACTGAGTAATGTGCCACTTCCCCACGTCACCGCCTGAAGGGCACTGCGTGCGTGACGGTGGTGACAGCAGAGGATGAGTCGTGGGAGGGACAGCTGCCAGGGGCCCGCGGCCGCAGTGCAGGCGGCTGCAGGGGCAGGGCCGGCCGGCGGGGCCTCGGGACGCGGCTGGGGTCCCCGGAACTTTACGGACTGCCAGCCAGGGCCGCGAGGCCGAGCCCAGCAGAGGGCCCCCTCCTGGGATCCCCCCACTGGAGCCTCCCACATCCCGGGGGGCCGGGGGAGCAGACGGGGCTGGGCATGAATGGCGGGGTGCGTCTGGCTGCAGAAGGCACCGGGGTGTTGGGTATGGGGCCATTTAATATTCCCACTTCCGGGGGCTGGGCAGACGGGGTACCTTGAGGGTGCCTGTGTCACTGCCTGTCACAACCATGTCCCCACAGGCTGCCGAGACTTTGAGGGAGAGACTGGCACGCCAAGCAGTGGACAAAGGGGGGTGCCCACGTGGCAGGGGCGTCTGTGGGGAGCGGGAGTTTGTGGGAGTCATCTGGCCTCCGCCCAGGGGCCCCTCGTCCGCTCAGCTTGGCTGGGGACAGGTGGGTAAAGAATGACACCATCTCCCCAGAGGCCAGGAGGCCTGCCTCTACCCGCCCAGCCCCAGGGGTCTGACGGGGCCCCTGCACCACCTGGGGAAACAGACTTTGGGGAGGCGGCCCCCCGACTCCATCCAGGGCTGCTGGGAGGGGCGGGGGGACCACCTGTCACAGAGCACGCTCCCGGGCTGAGCAGACGGGACCCCTCGCCGTCCCCGTGCAGGCCCAGACTGCTGATGGATGCTGGGGCCGTGGGGTGTGAGGCGTGGGAACGGGAAGCACTCAGAGCAGGGGGGTTACAGTGCAAAGAGGCCAGTCCGGGCTGCCGGACCGCACCCCGAGCCCAGAGCTGCACAAGTGGGCGCTGGACTGAATGTGGAGCCCTCGGCCAGGGCCGGTGTCAGATGGCGCTCCCACGCACGGCCTCGTCACCCGGGAAGGACAACAGTGCATGGCCGGTCCTAAGGGTGTCCAGTCCCCGGCCCGGGAGGCTGGCCCTCAACGGCTTCTGACCCCATGAATCTTCCAGCCAGCCAGCCCGCAGAGCATGCCCCAGCTGCTGTCCCCAGCATGCCCCCGAGTCCTGCTGGCTCTCACACCTGCCGTGGGTGGACCAATGTCTGGAGAAGCAGCCCCCTACTCCGTGGGCCCCCAGGGGATGGCCTCTGCCCATGAGCGGTGAGCAGGGGCCCCCGGGAAGGCTGAGAGCAAGGCCAGCCATCCAGGGCGTGAGGCAAGCCCGGCCCCCTCACAGACTGAAGGAGAGACCTGGGCTGGAGAGACCTGGGCTGTCACCTGGGTGAAGAAGCTGACACGGGGACAACGCGGGGAGAGGATGGAGGCGGGCGGGCGGCCGGCCGCAGGCCGTGCTTGATCGAGGGGCCCCGGACCCTGCCAGCTGGGGAGTGGGCCGTCTTTGGAAAAGGGGGCTGCTCACCCCTCACCAGGAGGGAGGGGACGCGCGCTGGCCTAGGGCCCCCTCAGCTCCCCAGGGAGCAGGTGCAGTCTTCTGCAACAAGGCACCAGCCCCCCACCTGTCCCCTTGTCCTGACGGGGACGGAGCTGGCCGGGCGCCAGCACCGACAGGAGGACAAGGCGGGGGTCACTCCAAACAGCCTGAAACGCCAGAGACAGCAGCTTCCCGCACACAGCCGCCCTTCCCGCCCGCCAAAGCTCCGCGGATGGGGCCTAGGGCCCCACGCGCCCCCCGGGGCTCCCCCGGGGCTCCCCCGGGAAAGGGCCTGGCTGGCTAGGGTCACACCAGTCCGTGCCACTCTGGGGGCTGCCCTGCCGGGTCCAAAGACAAGCAGTGCCGAAAACAGCGAGGGTGGCCGCGAGTCCCGGGCTGGGCCGAGACGGGGCGGGCGGCGGGCAGGGCGGGCCTAGGTCAGCTGGTGCGGCGTCTCCAGCATCTCCATGAGGAAGGTGTCGATGGGCGTGTCCCCGATGAGCTTGAAGAAGAACAGGTGCTCCAGGCACTTGAGGCCGATGGAGCGCAGCGCGGGCAGGCGCAGCAGCAGCTTGGCGAACCTGCGGGACACGGGCGTGAGCGCGTGCGCGTGCGGGAGGCGGCCGCCCACTCCCACGGGCGCCTGCTGCCTCCCGGGGACGGCCCTGCCCGAGCTACGACAGGACAGGACGGAGGGGGCCCCGCGGGCGGCAGACAGAGCCGGCGGAGCCTGGAGGCAGAGAGCAGAGAGTGGGCATAAGGACCCTGGCAGAAGGCCCCCGGGGGGCAGAGGACGTCTGGGATGAAGAGCCAGTGGCCGGACTGGGGCGGGCGGCATCAGACCTCGTGGGGAGTTACAACACGTGGCTTCCTGCACGGGCCGAGGGCACCCCAGAAGGCCGTCCCCTGTACCCCTGAGCCAGGCCCACCCCGTTCCCAGAAATGGCTCTGCTGGAGCTCAGCCTGAGCCCAGGACACCCCTGTGGCCCGGCCCGCCCCCCGGAAGGCGTCGGGGTGCAGGACACGCCAGGCTCGGCCGCTGTCGCCAAGGGCGGTGCCATGTGGGGACTGGGCCCGACGTCCCTCCGGGGACATCCATGTCTGCCCGGTCCCCCCAGGGGGACCCTCGAGGGGCTGCCAGGCCCTGGGACCTCGTTAATCATGAGCCGCGTCTGCACTCCAGGGGTGCACGCGTGTGGCTGGCTGCCAGGCAAACACGCAGCCTCGGGCCCGGAACGGGGCCCGAGAGCGAGCTGTTTTCTGCTGAGCTGGCGGTGGCTGCGGCGGGCAGCCAGAGACGCGGGCCTGCGCTGTCCCCGTCCTCCGCCCTCCATCCCGGAAGTCACTCTAAACCAAACCAGATGGGGGCTGAGCCGCTAGCGGACAGTTAACCGTGTGTGCGCCAGCCGGCAGACGTGGGGGGGCCTGCTTTCCTCACGGGGTAAGGAGAATCGGGACAAGGGCCTCAGAGCACCACGAAGCCACCTACTGTGCTCCCGGCGCCACGGACCGGGAAACAAGCCAATCCCAGCCCCCTGGGGCTCGGCCAGGCAGGCGAGAGAGGTGCGCTCCGCAGCACTCTACTACACAAGGCACCTACTATGCACCGGCATCCGCCCCCGCCAGGGGTGAGCATGCCAAGGCCCTGCCTCTAACGGTTCCCTTGGGATGGCGGGAAGCACGGCCTTCTCCACGCCATCTACAAAGACAAGCACCTACTGTGTGCGGGCGCTGGACCCATCTCTTTGGTGGGGCTACAGTGAAGCATGTGAGCGTGTGTGCATGCTGGGGCCCCATCCTCACTCGGAACAGGCCAGGTGCTCCCCGCCCAGGCTGCCCTCGACCCTGGAGGGGCACCCCCTTCCTAATTCACACGGAAGTGTGCTAACGGCTAGTGGCGGGCTCGCCCGGCAGGCGGGCTGGCCCCGAGAGGCCGAGGTCCTCGCAGGGCCGGGGCTCACCTCCCTGGCTGCTCGGGGTACTTGTGTTTGCAGTAGGCCTCCAGGGACGCATACACCTTCTCCCGCAGTGCCTCCACCTCGGCCGGGTTCGAGAGCCCCTTGGAGTCTGCGAGGAGGAAGGGGCCGCTGGTGAGAAGCCCTCACCCAGGAAACCGCCCGGGGCCCGGGGCCCCCGGGCTGGCTCCCTGCAGCCCCCGGCTCAGCAAGCGGGCGGCTCTGAGGACGGCCCCCTCCACGCAGCGGCGACAGCCCCACAGTGCCCGGGGCCGTCCGCCCACCCATCTCTGACCCCGCCCGGACAGTCCGGGCTGCAGACCCTCGGCGCTGGAAGCTCACGGGGCCTGCCCCTTCTGGCGCAAAGCGGTGCCACGCTTTGCACGGCAGCTCCCAGGAGGCCCAGCCGGGGCCCCCGCCAAGGCCCCAGGACGAGGGTGGCACACGGAGCCCCACTGTGTGCAGAGGCCACCTCGTGGGACCCTCCCAAAGGCCACGCGAAGGCGGTGGCACAGCCACCGTGGCGTCCAGCGTGGGGAGGCCAGCGGCGGACGCTGCAGTGCCCATGAGCGGGGGCGGGTGGGGAGCCCCAGTGCCGACCGCGTCCGGGTTAGGGGAGTGGGAGGGGACCGTACCGGGGTTGAAGAGCACGATGGCCCGCAGGCAGCCCAGCTCCGTCTTGTCCATGTGCATGTCCCTCATCTTGGACACCAGCTCCGTCAGCACCCTGCAGCGAGGCGGCGAGCACCGAGGCCCACGTCAAACCGTGCCCCTAGCCAGGGCCCCCACAAAACACCCACAGGGCTCGGGGCGCCCGGCGTGGCCCCGCAGGGCAGCAGAGACGGGTTAAGGCCACACAGGAGCGGCCCAGACAGGGCCTGACGCCCGCCGTGCAGCCCCACCCAGCCTCACCCCGGGGAGGGCTCTCTCAGACCCTGCACAGGGAGAAGGGACCTGGTGGCAGCCGAGCCAAAACGAGCCAGGGGGGGCCTGGACACTGCGGGCAAAGTCCACGGCCGCCAGACCTCAGCTGCAGCCTGGGCAGGGCAGCCTGGCGCACCACCTCACACACCCTCTCCCGCCTGTGCCCGCAAGAGCCCCTCCCCGGGACGAGGGACGCGGCTGCCTGGCCTCTGCCAGCCACCAGAGGGAGCTACATCCCCCCTCTCGTCACCAGCCACTTCCAGGAGCAAAGCAACCCAGCTACTACTCTCCGGGGAGCCGTCTGGGGTGGGGGCTGGTGGGCCTCACGCCCAGTCCCTGCACGGTGGCAGCGTCCTGGACCCCCCCTGGCCTATCTGCAGCGCCCCACGCAGCCCGGGAGCCCACCCTCAGCAGCCCTCGGCCAGCACCCACACTGGAAAGTTGTGTCCAGGGAGGGGTAAGGGGTGGGGGGGTCAGGCCAGAGGGGAGCAGAGGGAGGTGGCCCTGGACAGTCCCCTCTGTGGACCAGGGGTCCCGAGACCACGCAGGACGGTGGGGGCCTCGCTTGCAGCATGGGGAAGATTCGGAGCTCCGGGCGCGCCCACACGCGGGAACGGTGGGTCCAGTCCGTCCCTGCGTGCGTCTCAGCTCCCGCGCCCGCGCCCGCGGCCCCCGCCGGCGGGACGGACGCCCACCTGTCGAAGATGGCGCCCACGCCGGCGCTGTGGGCGCTGTTGCGGTGCACGTGCAGCCCGGTGGCCAGCAGGATGCCGTCCTTCACGGCGATGGACCGGTGGGAGAAGGAGGCGATGAGCAGCTCGTTCCAGCCTGGGGGGGGCGGGGGCGGGACGCCGGTCACTCGGCGGCGGCTGCAGGCCCGCGGGCCGCCCCTCCCCGGACCCTCGCCCACACACCCGCCCCCCGACGGGCCGGACCGGGCGCGTCCGAGCCGCCGGCCACTCACCGGCCCGCAGCAGGATGACCTGGTCGTCCAGCGGCAGCTCGGAGAAGTGCGGGACGCGCTTGGCCCACTCGACCAGCGTGAAGAGCTGCTTGTCCGCCGCCTGGCAGATGTTGGTGACGGGGTCGTTGGGCTGGGCGAGGAAGGGCACCGCCGTGAGGGCCTCCTCCCACAGAGGCCCCAGGCTCCCGAGGGCAGAGCGGCCGTCCCGCGTGATGCTGGGTGAGGCGCCCTCCCGGCCTGGGGCCCGGGCCGCCCCACGGACAGCTGCAGCGCGCGGCCAGACGCGGGGCGGCAGGTGCGTGCCCGTCGTGGGGTCCCCCTGCCCCCGCCAGCTGCCTGTCTGCGGCCGCAGCCACCCTGCCCACTCTGAAACCACAGGGGAGCGGCCTCCAGCTGAGCTGTTCCAGATGAAGTCCTCACAAAATTCGGAGCTGGCAACCCCTCTGTCCACCTCCCGCCTCTCTGCAGTTTCTGCTCAGTCAGGGGACCCTGGTGGCCGGCGTCCCTCGCTCCGGGGACGGGAGAGGCGGGCCCGGCACTGTCCACAGTGCCCAGGGTTCACGGCCCCCGGGGTTCACAGCTGGGGTCCATGCAGAAGCAGGTATGGCCCTGCACCCAGCCGCGGGGGCCCTGGGAGCAGATACGAGGGGACCCCCACACTCCTAAACCTGGGGTGAGGGTCATGTGTGAGCACCCGCACACAGGGGCGTGACGGGCGCTGGCAGGGAGGGACAGTGCGAACGCCACCCTGCCTCCTGGCGAGGAGGGACACTCCACCTGCCACACGGCCACCTGGGGAAGGGCGCGATCGGGCTCCAAGCCCACCTGCCCGGGGCCAGGCCCCCCTCGGCAGGGGCACGAGTGGACCCAGGGGACAAGGACTCCCTGAGGGAGTGACACTTTAGCGGGGACTGAAGCCTGAGACAGCACGTGCAAGGCCCCGGGGTCGGGGTGGGGGACGAGGTGGGGAACGAGCAGGGGGGACGAGCAGGGGGGACGAGCGGGGATGTCCGAGCCGCTGGGAGCCGGGGAGAATGAAAGAGAGACGGTGGGGTGCCTTGGGGCCAGCCATGCGGCTCTGGCCCCAGCCCTGAGCCCACGCGGGAGACACAGATGAAGTCCAGACACGACGCTGCCAGCCAGCCGGGGGCAGACACGGGCCCCCGACACCCGCCAGACACTGGGCCGGCGGCGCGGGAAGCGTGAAGGACGTGCCGATCCCCAGGGGGTTGCAGCCCGCGGGGCGTGACGGCACGCCACGTGGGCCGGCCCCCGACACTTGGGGTCTGCCGCCCAGGGCCAGGGGTCCCCCGTGCAGACGGGGGGGGGGGGCACTCACCGAGCTGGGGTTCAGCCCCACGGCGGCCTCCACGTACGTCTCGGTCTTGGGCTCGACCGCCAGCTCGGCCTCCAGGATCTTCTCCACGGGCATGTCCTCGTTGGCGCTGCTGGCGGGCTCGGCCTCGGCCTCACTGCGGTCCTTGCCCCGCTGCCTCTCCTCCTGCACGGCTGCAGCAGGGGCGGCTGCTCAGCCCGGGCCGGGGCCAAGCGGTGCCTGCTGAGCCAGCGCGGCCGCCCGCGGCCCCCCCACCCCCGTGCCGAGCCCGGCCGCCCGGCCACTCCACTGACGCCCATGCCAGGACCCACCCGGGACAGGCACAGGCCAGGGCCGGTGGGTCGCGGCTCTCACGGAGCTGACGGGTCAACAGGAACCCCAACGCGGAGGGAGAAGGGCCGTGAGGGCTGCGGACTCGGGCAAAGCCGGGAAGTCTTCCCGGAAGAAGAGGCAACGAGACTGAGGGAGCAGGAAAACAGGGATGGCGGCTCCAACACAGGCGGCGGCAGTGCAAAGGCCCAGAATGGGCAGAAGGCGCTGGGGCAGCACGGAGAGGGGAGGCCTGAGCAAGCGGGGTGGTCCGGGGTGGGCAGCCCCGAAAGAGCAGCCAATGAGAGAAGGCGAAGACAGAGGAGCTCCCTTCCTCCGTCCCCAAAGAGACCCACGTGGGAGGAGGGGCGAGGCCGGGGCGCCCCACGGTGGACACTCACAGGCCTCACAGCTCAGAGCCCCTACAGCCAAAGCTGCCCTTTCCTGGGCCGGGCCGGGCACCCCTGGGGTCACCTCGCAGTGGGGGGGCTATGACCTGAACCAGAGCCAGGCCATGAACCCCACCCCGCCGGGGCTCCCGCAGCCTCCTGGGCTGACCTCACGTCTGCCCCGCCTCTGGCAGGGGCAGCGAGGACCCGGGCCAGCCAGGAAGGAGTCGGCAGAGGGGAGGAGCCGTGGCCAGGGGCAAGGGGGCCCGGGAGGGGTGCTGCCCACAGAGCCCCGTTAGAGGCTGCGCCAGCGGGGTGCCAGCCCGGCGTCCCAGGGCGGCGCCCCCAGGGACGCCCCGACGCACGGTGAGGTGGGCAGCAGCACCAGGACAGGCGGCCCTCCCTCGGCGGACCCTCCCGTGGTCAGAGCAGCCGTCCTGACACCCCCACCCCACCCACTGACTCCTTGGGGCCAGCTCCTCGGTCCCCACCCAGATGTGGCCCCCGGGGACACACCACAAGCCTGGAGGTTCAGGCGAGGCGGCCAGCAGAGCAGGGCAGTGTGGGGACTTCTGTGCACAGCCCATCAGCTGTGGGACAGGCCTGAAACAGCCCAGCCAGGGCCACGGACCCGAGAGCCCGGAGCAGGCAGAGCTGGGCCCGCCTCGGGGGGGGGGGGCCACACCCCACTCCACAAGGCTCCAAGTAGGGGATGGGGACCCCCCACCCGAGCTGGGAGAGCCCCCAGGCCGGGCACAGGAGGCTCCCTCCCTGCAGGAATGGCCAGGGACGTGAGAACGGGGGTGCTGGAGCCATCGGCCCTCCGGTCGTGGGACAGGAGACACCTGTGAGCCACGGCACAGCCCCCCCTCCCAGGCACACCCCCCAGGGCGGACTTCAGGGTGAGTGCCCCCGTCCCCACATGCTGGGCCCTGCCGAAGGTGGGGGACGAGCCCCGGCCCACCCTGCTCGGGCCTGGGTCCCATGGCGGCCCCTTCCCCACCTCCCCGGGGACAGTGCCGCTCCCCGGGTGACTGAGAGGCCTGCTCCTAGGGGACCCCTGTGTGGAGCGGCTGCAGGAAGCCGAGCGTGCACCCCCGTCACGCACCCCCACACAGGAGCACCCCGATCAGCTGGCTCCGACAGCGCAGGCACCACGGCCCCTGCCCGGCCTCCCACCAGGCCTGGCGTGGGGACTCAGGCCTCCCGAGGACGCCCACTGCGCCGGCCAGAGGCTGCAGCCTCCCTCTCTCCCTCCCTCCCTCCCTCTGCCCACACCGCTAACCCCACCCGGACCCCACTCCTGTTCCTGACCCCTCCCAGGTTCCCGACCCCAGGGCCTGCTCCAAGCCGGTCCTGAGCTGGCAGCGCCTCCTGCCCCTCCCCAGGGCCTCAGACCAGCTCGCCTGCCCCCCAGCCTGTCCCCCAGCCTGTCCCCGTGGCGCTCAGTCCCCTGTACGCAGGGACACTGGCTGTCACGGCCCACCTCTGCACCTCAACCCCACCCCCTGCCCTGGCTCCTAAGGCCCGAGCTTGGGGCTGAGTTTACGAGGACATGCCCGCAGACGCTGGCAGCTCGTCACCACACCTCCTGCTCCCAGGCTCCCGCCATGTGGCCCAGTCATGGGGATGAGCCCCGCTCCACAGGCCCGGGGCGCAGGGAGCCCAAGCTTGGGAGGGTGGTGCAGCTGGGGGGTGGGGGGCGTTCCCTCACACCTGACTCCTCCAGACAGCCGGGAATTAATTAGCAAATTCCTTGTGAAGCGCTTTGAAGCTGAGAAAGCCGGCAGCTTTGAGCGGCTCATGATAAACATTACGGTTCTGTTTACAGACAGACGGCGCGGGGGGCAGGAGCGAGCCGGGCTGCGTGCGCTGTCTGCCAGCCCCGCCAGCTCCGAGCTGCTGTCCTGTCTGACTTACGTGCTGCCGGCGCTGGGAAGCCTCGGGCAGGAGACGTCTGGGGACCCGGGCTCCCGACCCTCCAGCCCCAAGTGCGCCAGGCAGACGATGCCGGGCGCCCCCGGAAGGACCCCCCAGAAACACGCACCCCCAACACAGCCAGGTCCACGGCACCAGAGACTGTGCACGTGAGGAGCGGCAGCCCCGCGGCCAGAGTGAGACGCCCCGACCAGCCACAGACCCCGCAGCGCCCCCAGGCTCCCGGGGCAGGGCGGGAGCTGGGAGGCGGGGAGCGGCGTCCAGGGTGGCCGGGCCCCCTGACCCCAGGGCCTCCCCTGCTGGGGCACTGCCAGCCCGCTGGGACCTTCCTCTGTCCCTCGTATGGCCCCCGGGGCAGGCGGGGCCGGATTTCACCAAAAGGCTCCAGCCCGACCCAGTGGCACTGAGGTGACACTGGGGCCACCAGTCACTCCTCTGCCGAAGGCCGGGGCAACGGAGACCAGGAGACAGGCGCCCTGACGGGTCAGCAGCGAGGAAGGGCCTCTCACGCCCCTTCCCTCAGGGACGCAGTCCAGGCGAGCATGATCACGTGACACGCCCACGCCGTGGCCGCTGCGATGATCATGTGACACGCCCACACCCACACGCCCACGCCGTGGCCGCTGTGGCCTGGCACGGGGCCACGCCACTCCCCATAAGCTCGGGGGGTGTCCGGGCGACGCCCCCACTGAACACGCGGAAACTGAGGCCCAGAGGGGCAGTCAGGGTGCTGGCGGGGCGGCTTGAGGCCAGCCGGGCTTTCTCCACAGTGGACACAGATGGGGCACACGAGCCCGTGCATACACACACAGGCATGGGCCCACACACACGTGCACACACAGACAGGGGCACACACACCCATGCACACGCCAGACGCGGGCTGTTCCACACCCCAGTCTTTCAGAGTCTGGAGACGGGGCGCAGGAAGCAAAGGGAGGCAGGAAGGAAATGGGGAGAGGCCTTCCTGGAGGAGGAAGCAGATAGGCGGGGGCCGCAGGGTGGCCCCCCCAGCCTAGGCCAGCGTCGCCCGAGGTGGGGGCCGGGCCTCCCCCATCAGACCGGGCGCCCCGAGCACGAGGCCCGCCTGCCCCGTGAGAGCGGGAGCGCCCGCAGGCCCCCGCCTGCCGCCACCTGCTCCGGCAGGCAGGCCGCTTCTCAGCTGGGCCCCGCCCCCGCCCCCCGGAATGCTGCAGAACGGGTGTGCCCAGGCCCCACCGCTGCCCAACGCCGATGCTATCGGCCTGCGGCACCCTCGTTAGCCCACGGAGGTGGGGTGCCATGAGCCCCGAGCCAAAACCTCCTGCCTTTCCCTGTGGTCAGCCAGCCTGGCGCAGCCCTCAGCTGCCCCTCCCACCACCACATCGGGCCCCCCTGCCTGGTGAGAGCCCAGCCCCCTCCCCTGGAACGACTGTGGTCACAGCCTCACCCAGGGGTCACGCGGCATCAAGGCCAGTCGGCAAAGCTGCCCGCCCAGGGCTGGCCCTCAGGGCTCTGACCGGCCCCGGGAGCCGACAGCTCGTGCCCTGGGTGCTCTGGATCAGCGCCCCGGCCCCCACTGCCCTGGACGGCCAAGCTGGCCCTGCTCACGTGGCCAGCTGAGCCACCACTGCCTGTGAGTCCTCACAGCGGTTTGCCTAGGACAGCAGAGGGCCATTTCTGGGGACAGGGGACAGTGCCCAGCACCCGGCTGCAGGCGGCATGGCAGGTGAGGGACGGGGGGGGCACTCGTGCTGGGAGACTGTGGGGTTCCCTGCAGGGATGGCACTGAGGTGACTGACACTGGGGCCACCAGTCTCCCCCAGCGTATAGCCGTGGACAGGGCCCCACAGGCGCCTGGGGCCATGACAAGCTGCAGCCTCACCAGGGAGTCAGTCGCACGCCTGGGGACAGAGCCCACTTGGCCCGAGGCCCTGGCCGGCCTCCTTGGTGCCCTCGGGCACTCAGGGCTGCACAGAGCCCCCTCCAGGGCCGTTTCCTGTGGCGACCGGGACCCCTTGCTTCTCTACTAGGGCTCCTGACTTGTGAGTCCAGGAGGCGGGAGGGGGCGGGGCCTGGCAGGGGCAGGTATGTGTCTAATGGCCCACACATCAGGCCCCCAGGGCCCGCGCTGCCGCCTGGGAATGTGCCTGAAGCACCAGATCCACCATCAGACCTGAGCGGAGGCGGGAGAGACCCAGCCTCCACCGTGCCGGCCCTGAGGCCTCCCCATGCACCCCGCCTCGCCATCGCAAGGTGCAGGGGCGCATGGCGGGGGGACCATGTAGAGAAGGAGGCCCGTACACAGCGGGGCTCCTAACGGCCGCTCGTGGCAGCACCCCATCACTGGGGGCCACCGGGGAGGGTCAGACAGGGGAGCCCGGTCCCCCAGCACGGACTCCAGAGCTCCGCTGGGATGAGATGGGGTGTCACCTGCTCTCTCCAAGGCCTTGAGGGAACAGACAGCTGGAATATGACGACAGCCAGGCTCACGGGTGGACAGGCTGAGCGGGCTTAGAGAGCGGTCAGCGTTTACTGGACAGTCAGTCCCGAGGGCCTGTGGAGGGCCCTTCTCTGGGGCCGGGGGTGGCATCTGTGCCCTGCAGTGAGCCACACCTGCTGGCACCTTCGGCGTCTGCACACACGGCTCCCTCGGCTGGGCAGGTGGTCTGCCCGACACCTCCCCAGGCTTCAGGGGTCAGCCTGGCCGTCTCCCTGCGCCCAAGCCTTGACTGATGCCCGAGGCAGGGGCCGGTGTCTCCCCTGGGTTCCCACGGTGCCCTGTGCCTCCCCGAAGCTGGCACTGATTCCACCAGGGGACCTGCCTCAGTGAGGTGGCGGTCACTTCCAGTGGATGGACAGCCACGGCTCACTGCTGTGTGCCCAGGGCTCCGAGTGGTGTGCTCAGCGAGTCGGCGACCTCGGGCGCTAATCCGAGGGTGCAAAAACAAATAAATAAATAAAAGAATTGGGGGAAAAAATGAGATGGGAAAAACTGCAGCCACCACGAGAGGACAGTCCTCGGTGGTGAGACACCGGCAGGGGACCCTGTCCGCAGCCTGGGGAAGGAGGTGGACGCACAGCTGCCCCGCGTGGAGAACGGCACAGACCTGACACCCTGACCCCAGGTGGTAGGTCCCCTCCGACCCCGCGGGGCCCCCCCAGGCAAGTGCAAGGCACGCTCTCCAGAGTCCACTCCAGACGCAGTATCCACTCCACGAACGGCGGGTGGCAGGGAGCGGCCACACCACGTGTAGGGGCCGGGCACTCGGATACGGGCTGACCGCATGGCTTAACGATGTCAGTGACCCCCAGGGAGTGACCCTCCGTGCTACCTACCGCCCACCCCACCCCCGCCGTCTGTCGTCGGTAAAGCAGGTTCGCACACCCGAGGGTGACAGGCCAGCAGCCGGAGGCCACCGCTCCCAGGGCCTGGCTGCAGCAGGCCACCCCTGCCAGGCCGGCTGGAGGAACAGAGCGCAGCTCGACCCCAGCGTCCAGCAGACTCGGGGACGTTTGATGACCCCCGGAGTTCCCTGACCCCCCAACATCCCCAGGCAGTGCTGTTCCCGCAAGGGCCTCCGCGATTGTCCCCATAGCAGTAAGCCGGACGTGGCCCCAGTGCCACGTGCCCCGCCGTCCCAGCCCCCCCCACGTGCCTCGGGTCATTCCCGCCCCCACCTGCCACCGCCACCTCACTGTGCTTCTGCCTCCATCTGCCCGTCCCCAGAGACACACACTGGGCCCCACACACTACGACCCTGAAGACAGTCTGGGCTGCACCTGTCCCCACCAGGGCCGGAAGCCACCGGCGTGCGGGGCGAGGCCACCACCGTGCAGGGTGAGGCCGTCCCCTCGGCAGCCCCAGGCCAGGCACACGGCAGGTGCTCGGTGAAGGGCCACTGAGAGAGACCACCGCCCACGGACACGCACGGCCCACGGCGCGGCCGCCGCGGCCCCCGGAGGGAGCGCGCGCCCCGCCCCCAGAGGCTCGCCGAGCAGCCGGCACCGCCGGGGACCCCGGGGACCCCGGGCCGCCTACCTTCCCGCTTCATGCCCATGGCCAGGCACTTCTGGTAGCGGCAGTACTGGCAGCGGTTGCGCTGGCGCTTGTCGATCAGGCAGTCCTTGTTGTCCCGGCAGGTGTAGGTCAGGTCCTTGCGCACCGTCCGCTTGAAGAAGCCCTTGCAGCCCTCGCAGCTGTACACGCCGTAGTGCTTGCCTGCGGGCGGCAGGTGGCAGGTGAGCGTCCTGCGCCCGCCCCCGGCCCCCGCCTGCCTGCTCCAAGTGCCAGGTGACCGTGACGACTGGGGCCGGCAGGCGCCTGCCCTCCCCGCGTCCGAGCTGGCAGCCCCAGGAGGGGACAGCGGTCCTCCCTGGGGGCCGCAGGGATCGGAGGCTGATGCGCGGGGACCTCCGCCTGCAGCACGACCTGTGTCACCCCCTCTGCCGTCGCTGCCGTGAGCTGCTGCTCCCCGCAAGCCCCCGGCCACCCTGCCCATTGTGCTCGGCACCCCTGACGGCCCTCCCTGGCCTGAAGACACGAATGGGACCCTGGAACGTGCCCAAGCACCCCACTGTGGGCCGGCCGGGCTCCTGCCCCCACCCCCACCCCCGGGCCCTGCAGCCGCCGCCTACCTGAGGAGCGGTCCCCGCAGATGGCACAGATGTGCTTGGTGAAGGACGCCATGTTCCCTGAGGGGTGGGCGGGGACTTTGAGGACACCGTTGAGGCCCAGAGGGGGCTTGATGTCCTCGCTGCTGCTGACGGAGTTCATGGGCGAGCTGAGCTGAGGAGGGGGACACCGAGCTCAGCCCTGGCAGGGGCCGGCATCCCCCCCCGCCCCGCAGCCCCACAGTGAGGAAGGCACTGCTGCACCCCCACTTTACAGAACGAGGACCTGAGGCTCCGAGGGGCCCTGCCCACTCCAGGCCCCACAGCGGGGAGCAGCAGGACTGAGGCCCTGAGCACCGGCGGGGTGCCTGCCCCCCCATCCCCCGGCTCAGCCTGGCTGGCGGAGATTCCCACAACCCACCCCAGGCCTCGAGGGAGGACCCCTGGTGGCTCCCCTGCCCCCGCCCACCGAGGTGAGGACCCCCCTCCCATTACTGGGCGACCCCTGACAGCACAGTGTGAGCGCCATGACCCTCTGGTGAAGCAGGTGCTTTGAGGACCCCCAACCCACAGATGGGCACTTGGGCCTGGTCACAGCAAGCAGGGAGGAGAGCTGGGCCCACCCCAGAAGGGCACCTGCCGGGGCCTCAGGGGCAGGGTGGGGTCTCTGATCCCGTGTCCCAAGGGTGGAGGACGGGGCCGCCCCAGAGCGCCATGCCCTCCCCACAGCCCTGGGCCTGCCCGCCAGCCTGCCGCAGCACCAGAGGGGCGTGGGAAAGGCGCCCGTCACCCCGGCAACAGCTGCCGTGGCTGCAGTGACACAGCGGTTTTGGTTCTGCTGTGTCCACCCCGCTCTCCCGTCGTGCTGAGGGCCCAGAGGTGCTTCCTGCCGCATCCCGCGAGCCAGCCTGTCTCCCCGGGCGCCAGGCCCCTGGCTGGGCAGCCCCCAGCCCCCCCCAGCACCCCACTTCTGCAAACCCCTGACAAAGGCGGAAACCGGGTCACGCAGATGTCTCTGGGGATGGGCAGCAGCCGCCTCGCTGCCCCCTGGTAGCCCCGGGCCCCCCTGCACACAGGAACCTCAGCCCCTCCTTCCCCACGGCCCCCGGCTGCCACCCCCTTTCCCACGGGACAGGAAGAACGCGCTGCTCCAAGCACACACAGCAGAAACCACCCCAAACCAGCCTCCCAGTGCTGGCCGCGCCAGGCCCCTCCTCTGCCCAGCTGGGCTGGGGGTGCTGTGAGGACGGTTCACCCCCTCGGGACGCGGGGAGCCGCTGGGAGGCCGGGAGGCCAGCTCCAGCTGCCCTGGGAGGCGTCGGAGCGTTTCCCGGGCGAGAAGAACCGAGAAGGGGCTGACTGTGTGCTCAGGGTGCCTGCGTGCAGACTGGGTGCGCGCCAGCCTCCAGCCATGGGAAACCCGCAGGCTCAGGGGCCGGGGACAGGCCGAGGGCACACGGCTGCTCGCGGCAGAGCGAGGCGTGAGCTCCGGCCTGAGTCAGCAGGGGTGACGCCCCCGCAGACCCCGCGTGCTGCAGACGGGGCCCCGGCCTCGGGCCCTGCGGAGGGGAGGAGGGCGAGCAGGGGGGTGTGAGCTTCCCCTCACCCTCCGCCTCCCGCCCACTGTCCCCCGGGAAAGCCGGGCCCCCCGCGGAGCCCGCGGTCCCTTGTGCGGAACCAGAGGCCACCTGCGCCTGGCCCAAGGGCTCATGGGCAGCGCTGACAGCCGCCAGCGCCACGTTCGCAGGGGCCTCGGGGACAGATGCCACTGGCCAGGCCTGGGACACCGGGAGCGGGCATCCCGGGCAGAGGGGCCACCCGGCCATGAGGCACGGAGACCAAAGAACTGGGTGACGAAGGGCGAGAAACTGGTGTGGCCGAGGGGAGGGGCTGGCGGCAGGCCTCGCGGGCCGGTCCGAGGGGCCCGGCTGTCAGCAGCCACCGAGGACTTGCGAGAAGAGGCCGGTCCCTGGCCGCGGGCTTCCCTGCGGGCCCGAGGCCACACGGCCCGAGGAGAGGGACACACACGCTCTCCTTCCCAGGCTGCCCGGACCACGGGCGGCAGGGGCCGCCGGCCCTGTCCCCCGGCCCCCGCATGTACACGGGTGACGGGGACCACCGGCCCTGTCCCCCAGCCCCCGCGTGTACACGGGTGACGGGGACCACCGGCCCTGTCCCCCAGCCCCCGCGTGTACACGGGTGACGGGGGCCACCGGCCCTGTCCCCCAGCCCCCGCGTGTACACGGGTGACGGGGGCCGCCTGCCCTGTCCCCCAGCCCCCGCGTGTACACGGGCGACGGGGGCCGCCTGCCCTGTCCCCCAGCCCCCGCGTGTACACGGGCGACAGGGGCCGCCTGCCCTGTCCCCCAGCCCCCGCGTGTACACGGGTGACGGGCCGCCTGCCCTGTCCCCCAGCCCCCGCGTGTACACGGGTGACGGGCCGCCGGCCCTGTCCCCCAGCCCCCGCGTGTACACGGGTGACGGGCCGCCTGCCCTGTCCCCCAGCCCCCGCGTATACACGGGTGACGGGCCGCCGGCCCTGTCCCCCAGCCCCCGCGTGTACACGGGTGACGGGGACCACCTGCCCTGTCCCTCAGCCCCCGCGTGTACACGGGTGACGGGCCGCCTGCTCTGTCCCCCAGCCCCCGCGTGTACACGGGCGGCAGGGGCCGCCGGCCCTGTCCCCCGGCCCCCGCGTGTACACGGGCGGCAGGGGCCGCCTGCCCTGTCCCCCGGCCCCCGCGTGTACACGGGCGGCAGGGGCCGCCGGCCCTGTCCCCCGGCCCCCGCGTGCAGGCCTGGGAACACTGAGGCAAGGGCCACAGCACTGAGGAAGGCTGGCTGGCCCCACCAGGGAGGCAGCGGCAGGCAGCACCCACGGAGAGGCTCGTCGCAGTCAGTGCCACGGCCAGGCTGGATCCCAGACGTGGGCCCCGCGCCCTGCCCTCCGGGCCCCGGCTCCCCCGGGCGCAGCAGCGAGCCGGGGCTGGGGGCTGCAGGGGCCACCTCCGTGAGAGCGACACGCAGACTGGGCTGGAGCCCACGCTCTCTGCAGGCCCCGGGCCACTCGCTCTGTTTCTGCTCAGCTGGGGGGCAGTCCCCACGTGCCCGCGAGGGCAAGGCTGCCGGGGCCAGCGGGTCAGTCCAGCCCCTGCCCGGCGGCAAGCTGCCCAGCCCCGGGCCGGGCTCACACCCCTGGAGCAGAGCAGCAGCGGCCCCTGCACCTTGTTCGCACGCACACCCCGCCCCAGCGGGCCCCGCGGCCCCCACCGAGGGGAGATGCCGCTATCACCCCGTCTCCTAGGAGACCCGGGCCCCAACAACCGCCCCCCCAGGGCCCGAGGACACCACGGTGTGGCCAGGGTGGGGGCCCCGGCCGTTTCCCCTTTCAGATCCTCGGTGCTTATTTCGGTTCCCACCGGCCCCCGCCCGGCCAACGCCCTGCTCAGGTCCCCGCCTGCTCCTGCTGCCCCGCTCCCCAGGCCTGCCACGCCCTTCCTTCCGAGCCCCATGAAGGGAGGCCCCCCAGCACAGGCCCCCACCCACGCCAGCACGGGTGGGAGTGAGGCCCCAAGCCGCCGTGCGCCAAGAGCCGGCCCCTGGCCTCGCCGGCCTCCACCTGCCCTCATGTGGCCATCCACCCGAGGAGGCCTCACGGCCACGGCGCCCACGGCCAGGAGCAGGCTGGGCCGGCCACCCCGCTGGGCCCGGGCAGGCCCAGACACTGAGGTGCGCACGCGTGTCTGGCGCTGTGGGGGTCACGCCCCCAGGCCCTGCGGGATGGAGGGGCAGCCCGGGCCCCAGTGCCTGGCTCGGCCCAGACCCCCATCCGTCCACCGCCCTGCAGAGCAGGGTCATGTTAGGTGGACACGGGGATGTGGCCAGCCCCCGCCCGGGGCGGCCTGGAGCAGGCAGTGCTCAGCAGAGCGCCAGACCCCTGCCCTCCCCCCGCCCCCCGGCCCCGCAGCAGCAGTCGGAGGACCTCGCTGGCGCTGGCGGCTAAGACTTCGCGGCTGTGGTTTTGCAGCAGGGGATGGGGGCACGTGCCCCCCCGGACTCCACCCACCCTCCCATAAACACGGGGAACCCCAGGTTTCCAAGACAAACTGCGCAAGCCGGAAGCTGAACTCAGCACCCAGGGAAGGAGCTGTGGGGGGCGGGGGGAGGCAGGGGTCAGGGGTCCAGGCAACACCCAGGGTAGCGCAGCCACCTGCAGACAGACGGACGGCTGAGCAGCGGGCCAGCTGGGACGGCCTGGGGCACAGCGGATGTGCTCCCCTCAGCACCCTGAAGGGGCCAGGGGCCCCCACGCACAAGTAGCCTGGGTTCAGCAAGGAACCCAGCTCTGTGCAGAAAATGACAGACAACGGGATGGACGTGGCCCCAAGCCCAGCCCCCCTGATGAGCTAATGGTATCGGGGTACCAAGCGCCCCGAGGTCGGGGGCATCCTTAGCACCCTCGGGCAGGCACCCGAAGGCCCGGCCCCGATGCAGACTCCCGTGCCCAGGTGCCCCCTGTGCACGAGCCCACAGTAGGGTCCGGGGCAGGCGCAGGCCAGCAGGCAGCCTCGCGGGCTCTGAGAGCCAGCAGGCGCCCACCTGGGTCCAGCACCTGGTCTTCGTCAGCTTTTGCACCGTCTGCATCGTCAGCAAGAATGGGGGTGGGGCAGCTACGCCAAGGATAACACGGCCAAGCCTCCCTCGGGACACATCTCGGGCTTTCTGCCTGCTTCCGGAAGGCCAGGGGCCGGGAGCGGGGACACAGGCAGCCCTGTGTGATGCCCGAGGCCTTAGCCCTCTGTACCTATCATCTCCCAGGTGCCGAAGGGCTGACAAGGTCACCCTGGAAACGTCACCAAGACTTTCCACCAAAGCCCACTCTAGACAGGCCCAGCCAGACGGGCAGGGGGCCGGCTGCCGACCTCCATGGGGCCCAAGTCCTCCTGGGCCGGGGGTGGGGGTGTCTGCCCTGGAAGCAGTGTGGCTCCACGGGCAGCAGCGGGCAGCCCCACAGGACACACAGCTGACATGACCGGCTGTGTGGCGCCGGGCGGGGAAGCCACACTTCAAGTGCCGAGGTCCCATGAAGATGGCACGCCAAAACCCTGCCACAGGCCGTCACCTGCTGGGCTCGCAAGCTGAACGTGCACTTGGACACCGAGAGCAGGAAGGGAGGTCGCCTTTGTCAGGACGGACGGCTGGAGCCCCAGACGGAGGGAGTGCCCGCCGGGGGTTCAGGCAGGTCCCCTGGCCATCCGGCGAATGACCCACCAGGCCCTACAGGGTTCAGGGCCCCGTGGCCCCCCGCAGCCCGGGGATGTGAGGAACTCGGGACCACTCTGCAGGGGTTTGGACACGAGGTGCCCAGGGGAGGGAAACCAGGCCTCCAGGGTCCCCAGAGCGAGAAGTGGACTAAGCCAGGTCCTTCGAGTCACCAGCCACACACAACCCCAAAGCCAGACTGTTCCACAGAAGGCCTGGGTGACACGCTCCTGGGAGACACTGAGCCTGGCAGGTGCGCAGGGGCTGCCACGGGACAGGAGGGGTACGTCTGCACCTGGCAGGTGCGCAGGGGCCACCGGAACCAGGTGGGGTGCGTCTGCACCTGGCAGGTGCATGGGGGCCGCCAGGACCAGGAGGGGTGCGTCTGCACCGAGCCAGGACACGACTCTCTGTGCATCTGGGCAGGGGCCACTAAAGCCACCTGGCACGGGTATGAGCAGAGACCAGGAAGGGACAGGCCTAGGCCCGAGAAGGAACAAGCCAGGGGACAATGGTGCAGCTGAGGGAACAAGGAGCCCCAGGGAGGCGGGTGAGGCTGGGGGATGCGGAGTCAGGGGAGCAGGGACCCCCCACGGGAGGGGCCGCGCTGGAGCAGAGGAACAGCTGGAGGACGCCTGGCTGAGGACCGCGGAAGGTCATGGGCTCAAACCCAGGCCACAGCGCTACTTCCCAGCAGTGCAGAGCACACACGGCAGCACCTGGCTTCCGGCAGGCGTGCACCTGCGAGGCAGACACCTGCAGGGGAGGAGACCCAGCCCCACCCCGGCCCAGGCCCGCACTTACCTGGGGGCTGCCGGTGCCGAAGCCCAGGGTGGGCGTGGTGGGCACGGACATGGAGTGGGGGCCCATGGGGGAGCTGATGACCGAGAAGGGCGGGCCCATGCCGTTGACGGGGGAGCTCAGCGTGCTGATGGGCGAGTGCAGCTGGCCCGGGGAGCCCAGCGAGGCGCCGAGGCCCGGCCCCAGCGAGGGGTGCAGCGAGGGCGCCGCCATGGCGCTGCGTCCCGTGGGGGAGCCGAGCGACGAGGAGCTCACCTGGGTGGAGAAGTCTGCAAGAGAAGCCCCGGGAGGGCGGTCAGGGACCCCCGCGGGCGGCCCGCCACCCCTGGTTCGCGGAGGCCCCCGACGCACTGGGATGGGGAGCACCGGCCCCGGGCGAGGCCGCAGGTGCTCCCATCCTCGTGGCCCACGGACGAGAAGTCACGAGGACACACGCCAGGCCAGGCCAGGCCAGGGCGCCCGGAGCTCCCCTCCAAGGCACCAGCCCCTCCCTCAGGCCCCGGTTTGGGGGGCCTGGCTCAGACGGGGCCACGGGCAGACGCAGAAAGAGCAGGCTGGCTGACAGCTGCCGGCAGGACGCCCCGAGGTGCCCGTCTGGGCGAGGAGACGAGACGGCTGCCGCTCGAACCCTCAAACCCTCGACGCTCCGTGCCTGCACCCCAGAAAGCCCGCCCCCCTCGGGGGTCAGAGCGGAGGTCGGGGAAGGCACAGGCTGAGGTGTCCGGAGCGTCCGCTGGCACGACCAGGTCCGCGTCCCCGCGCAGAGCAGTGCCTGGAGTGAGGAGCAGGGTGGGGTGCCACCGACACCCCACACCGCCGCTGCCGGACCGGGCCCCGTGCTCTTACAGCTAGCTGCCTGGCAGGGCGGGACTGGCCCCGGGAGGCCACACCACCTGGGGCTGCTCGGGGACCTGCAGCAGAGGCCAAGACACCGGGTCCCCAAGCCCCTCTGCCTTGTGGGGCCCCAGGAAGGCGCACACTTCCTGCGTGCCTGGGCCCGGAGGCCTGCCGCTGGGTGGGCCGGGGGGAGGGGCCCAGCTGTGCGCCAGGCGTGGGGCTGGGCAGAGGCAGGGGCCGTGGGGGAGGCTGGGCCCTCCCACACCCCGGCCTTTCATCAAAGTCCCGACAAGCGCGCACCAGGCTCCCAGCCCGGGGGGCTCGGCAGGCAGCAGCACCCCCGCCGGAGGCTCACAGGTGGTCAACCCACTGCCCACTGGGCTCAGCAGCTGGAGCCCAGCAGCGCCCAGGGCAAGCCACGCCCCTCGGGGCCTCAGCCTGCCCACAGCAAAGGGTCTCTCAGGCCTCGCCCCCCGGCCTGCAGCGACCACACCTGCTTCTGAGAGTCCAGGGCACTGTGCGGGGTCCAGGCGCAATGGAGTGGCCCCGTGCACGCATGATCCAGGCTGGGGCACACACCTGGCTGCACCCCCAACGGCCTCAGGACGTCTCTGTCCCCCAAAACCTCTGAGCACCCCCTGGGCGCCTGGCCTGGAGCAGGAAGCAGCCCTGAGCGTGTGTGCCTCGTCCCCCAGCCTCTCGTCACTGGTGGCCTGTGCAAACTGCGTCCCGGGGGACACGTGCCACCATGCTTCAAGACACTACCTGGGGACAGGGAGCAGGTCTGGCTCTGGCCGAGGCCTGAGCGCTTTCCAGGCCTTCCACACTGTCCCTGGTGCCGCTGGGGGCCGCGGGGCATGGCGGGGTGGTCCCACAGGGGCCCCTGAGGCTCTGCCACCCGGCCAGACGCCCCCGCTGGCAGCATTTACCCGTCCCCATCCCGTAGACCCCCGCCTGCTGTGCACGTCCTCCCACATGTCCCCGCCACGGTCCCTGCCACGGTGCCCGGCCCGACCCCACCGACCAACGAGCTTCCTCTGAGCCTGACACCCTCGCTGGCCACAACACCAGGAACGGCCCCCACCCGTGGCCTCGCACACAGACACGTGACAAGTTCCAGAAGCGGACGGCCACAGTGCCTGTGGGCCAAGGTCCACACTGCGCACCAGCCCCACCAGTCAGTCACGCGACAAGCTGGACGCACGTGGCCCCCCTAGGGTCCCCGCTGGGGCCAACGCGGACAGACAGGAGACGACGCCCACGATGGCTGCCCACGCGGGTCCACGAAGCACCCGTGTGTCCTAGGTCGCACTGAATTCTGGTGACCCTGTCCACACGCCCGTGACCGACACAGATGGGGCCCAGGGAAAGCACGCTCTTGTAAACCCAGTTGCTTCCCCCAAGCCATCGCGGGGACACGGAGTGCCCACCTCACCGGGGACACGGAGTGCCCACCTCACTGGGCTTTCAGACACCCCCTGACGAGGAACCCCACACCGGCTCCACCCCGCCCACGACCCCGGCTCCCGACCCCGCTCTGCAGGCCCGGGCCAGGGCTGACGGGGCCGCCCGCCCCTTTCCAGTCCAGAGGTGCCGCCGATTGGGAGGTGCGAGAGAGAGGGACGAAGATGGGGTTCGCCAAGACGTCCACCTGCAGATGTCTCCACGGAGCCCAAGGCAAGAGGGGCAAAGGCACCACAGGAGGCATCACAGCAAGGTGCTGCGCCCAGCCCCAGGGGTACACCCCGAAGCCCGAGGGCCCGGCGGCCCCGGGGGGAGCTTCCTGACTGAGATGGGCCCCGAGGGAACCATCACTTCTGGATTCCTGCAGCTTCCACCCTCTGCCCTGTGGGATGCGGGGGGATCTGAACTAGAGCACGGGGCTGGGGGTTTCTCCCGGCTGCTCTCCTGCCAGGGGGTCCCAGAGCCTCTCCGAGGGGCCACTGCTGCTGGCCGGCCACCTGACAGGGAGGGTCCCTGCCTGGGGAAGCGGGGACTTCCAGGTCACTCAGCGACAGGGGCTCGTACAGGTCCCCGCTGGGCAAGCTGGGCCTGAGCTGTGCGGGCTGTCTGTTTGTTTGCTGCTCGCGGGGCAGGAAGGAGCAGGGGAGGCAGGAGAAAGCTTGGCCG
>PVKZ01005438.1:0-53116 GCA_004027375.1 Macroglossus sobrinus | reverse complement strand
CCGTGATAGTGTGTCCTGCCCCAGGAGGCCCTGATCCTGATGCCAGCACAAATGGCCTCATTACAACACCCATCAGGACCCTAGCATGGGGAGTGGCGGCAGGTGAAGGAGCAGAGTAGGCATAGGTTCGCCAGTGCTGTCTCTTCCTGGAGCCAGGTCCTGCCTCTTGCCCCCAAGCTTGAATTGACATCAGGGTGGGTACAGCAGCGAAAATGCAGCAAGGATGTGAAAGAGGAGAGGAAACTTAGGTCTTCAGAAGCTCTGGATAGAGCAGGATGAAGCAGGTGCCTTAAACCTGGCTGCTGGTAAGTCATCTATGGGAGCTGAAAGGAAAGATCTGAGAGTGGAGAAAGCTGGATGTGGACCCCACACTCCTGTCAGTAGTGGTGCCACACATAGGTGGGGATGCTGATAGAACAGCAAGAAACAGCAAGTCCCTTTGTCCCTCTCCTGCCATGAAAAGCCCCACACAGAAAGAACACTACGAGACCCACATAGAGAGATCTCATGTACTAAGACCTCTCATAGACACCCACACAGTGACCTCTAATAGAGACCCACACTGTGAGACCTCACATAGGAATCCACACAGAGACACATTATTCAGAAGTCCTGACAGAGACCCACATTCAGACACCCCACACAAAGACCACTGACAGACCCACTCTGACAAATGCTACACAAAGACCTGCCTCCAAGACCTGTCATACAAAATTCCCACACAGAACTGGCATGGAGATCTCAGGCATTCTGCAGGAGCCTGAGCAAGCGCCCACTGTCAGGTGCTTCACAGTGTATCTAAAGTCACTTAGCAACCTGGCAGCACAGGAGTATCAGTGACTCTGCCCCATGGAGATCCCTGAGACGCTCAGGCACTATCAACATCGCTCCAAAAGGGGTTCTCTGCTTGGGGAAATGCTCCAAAATTTTTGTCCTTTAGTAATGTTATTACTTCCGAATGAAACAATTATATAGATTGGCAAAATTCTTTTCTTCCACAGGTTTTTATTAGCTTGAGCTCTGATCCCTTTAAAGAAACACAGATTTTAAACACGAATAGAATTCTGCCAACTTTCAATGAGAAATAACATCTTGTTTTTTTGTTTTCAGTTATTGTTTGGTCAAATGTCATTTTTTTTTCCCCACTGGGGATAAGATTTGCCCTCAAGATGGCTGACTTTACTCTGGAAACATGGTAAAGATCTACAGCAAATGGCTCTAGGAAAAAAATAAACCAGTAATACAACATCTGGATTCTCCCTCATCTCACAGAGGGCTGTGCAACTGGCACATTATTTTGCACATATCAGCTTGTAAAAGGGTTGTGGGTTTTGTTTTATATTTTAAATGAAACAGGTCAATAATTATGTGAAGATTTTTACAAATGAGTCAGATATCTGCCAATATTTATATTTTATTGTGGAGAGAGTATACTTAATTATTATTTTTTTTCTTAAAATCTGCTAAGGCTCTCAAGGGGTATTACACATGTTTCCAGTATATGACAATGTTTTAATGTCCAGCTGGCAGGGCTTAAACTGACAGAGTACTTAGAAGAATTCTTCTTTTAAATAATTCTATAAAATATACATTTCCAAATTCAGGCAGTCAGGCTGCAGTTTATATTTATTGTAGGGCTGAAAAAGGACATGTTGCTTCAAATAGTTAGGAATCTTACAAAATATGTTATTTATTATATGCTTTGTTGGGAGCCATTCTTGCTGAACGCCCTGCATACAGGATTAAAGTTGCCTGCAAGCTAGAAGTTTGGGGGACATTGATTAATAATATTATATAAGTTTCAAGTGTACAATATTATAATAATCTATATATTGTATTGCATGCTCACTGCCCAGAGTCTAGTTTTCCTCTATCACCATACATTTGACGCCCTTTACACTCACCCTCCTTCTACCCTGTTCACCTCTGGTAACCACCATACTTTTATCTGTGTCTATAAGCTTGTTTGTTTTATGTTTCCTTGATGCTTTCTGGTTTTTTGTCCTGAATATGAGTGAAATTATATAGTTCTTATCCTTTTCCATTTGATTATTTTGCTTAGCATGATACCCTCAGGATCCATCCATATTGTCACGGATGGCAGTATTTCATTCTCTTATGGCTGAGTGGCATTCCATTGTATATATGTACCACACCTTCTTGATCCAATCAGCCATTGAAGGACACAGGCTGTCTTCGTGTCTTGACTATCATGAATAATGCTGCAATGAACATGAGAGTACATATATCTTTACCTATAAATGTTTTCATATTTTAGGTATAGATACCCAGAAGGAGGATTAGTAGCTCTTTCATATGGTAGTTGTATTCTTAATTTTCAGAGGCACCTCCATACTGCTTTCTATAGTGACTTTACCAGTTTATATTCTTTCTAGCAGTGTATGAAGATTCCTTTTTCTCCACATCCTCTGCATCACTTATTATTTCTTGTCTAATTGATAATAGCCATTCTAACAGGTATGAGGTGGTATCTCATTGTGGTTTTGATTTCCACTTCTCTAGTAGCTAGTGAAGTTGAGCATCTTTTTATTTATCTGTTGTCCATTTGTACATTTTCTTGGGGGAAGTGTCTGTTCAAGTGCCTGCCCATTTTGTAATAGGATTTGTTTTTGTCGTAGAGTCATGTGCATTCTTTATATATTTTGGATGTTAGCTCCTTATCAGAGATAGTTTGCAAATATCTTCTCCCACTTGGTTGATTGCCTTTTTGTTTTGTGATGGTTTCTTTAACTGTGCAGAAGCTTTTCAGTTTGCTGTAGTACCATTCATTTATTTTTGCCTTTATTCCTCTTGTCTTTGGGGTCAAGTTCATAAAATCCTTTCTGAGGCCAAGGTCCATAAGTTTCATACCTCTGTTTTCTTATGCATATTGTATTTTTTCAGGTCTTTATTTAAGTATTTAGTTCATCTGAGTTATTTGTTGTGTATGATATCATCTAGCAGTCTAGTTTCATTCTTTTACATGTACCTTTCTAACTTTTCAACACCATTCATTGAAGAGGCTTTCTTTATTCCATTGTATGTACCTGGCTCCTTTGCTGAAAATTATTTACCCAACTATATGTGCGTTTATTTCTGGGCTCTCAATTCTGTTTCACTGCTCCATGTGTCTTTTTTTCTGCCAATACCATGCCAGTTTGATTGTTGTTGTTGTGTAGTATAATTTGAAGTTGAGCACAGTGGTGCCCCCAGCCTTGTTCTTTTTTTCTCAGTATGGCTTTGGCAATTCGGGGTTTTTTGTTGGTTCTATTTTTTTTTTTAAATGCCAATGAGATTTTGATGGGGATAGCATTAAATCTGTATAATGCTTTAGCTATTATGGTCATTTTTAACTATGTTGATTCTTTCAATCCAGGAACACGGAATATCTTTATTTCTTTGTATCTTCTTAGGTTTCTTTTAATAGGTCTTGTAGTTTTCATTATATAGGTCCTTCTCATGTTTCATTAGATTTATTCCTAGGTATTTTACTTTTTTTGTTTCTTGCAAAATGAATTATTTTTTCCCTTTTTCTGACATTTTATTATTAGAGGATAGAAATGCTATGAATTTTTGAACATTTATTTTGTATCCAGAAACTTTACTCTATTTGCTTATTGTTTCCAGTTGTGTTCTTGTGAGTGTTAGAGTTTTCTATATAGAGAATCATGTCATCTGCAAATAATGACAGTTTGCCTCCTTTATTTCCTATTTAGATATCTTTAATATCTTTCTCTTGTCTGATTGCACTTGCTAGCACCTCCAATGTTATACTAAATAAGAGTGGCAATAATGGACAGCCTTGCCTTGTTCCTGATCTTAGAGGGAAGGTTTTTAGTTTTTCACTATTAGGTATAATGTTGGCTGAGGATTTGTCAAAGATGGACTTTATTATGTTAAAGTACTTTCTTTCTATACCAATTTTGTTAAGTGTTTTAATCATAAACGAATGCTATATCTTGCCGAAGGCTTTTTCTGCATCTATTGATATGATCATATGGTTCTTAATATGGTGTATCACATTAACCAATGTGTGTATGTTGAACCATCTGTGTGCTTCTGAGATAAAGCCCACTTGATTGTGGTGTATAATCTTTTTTAATATGTTGCTGTTTTCACTTCCCTAGTAATTTGCCTAGAATTTTTGCATCTGTGTTCATGAGAGATATTGGTCTGTGGTTTTTGTTTTTTTTTTTTTTTGAGTGTTATCTTTACCAGATTTGATATCAGGGTAATTTTAGCCTCATAAAATGAGTTGGGAAGTATTGCCTCCTCTTTGATTTTTTAGAAGGGTTTGAGGAGAATAGGTATTAACTGTTCTTTGTATCTTTGGTAGAATTCACTGGTGAAGCCATCTGGTCTTGAATTTTTACCTTTTGGGAGGATTTTTATTATTGTTTCCATTTCCATACAACTGATTGGTCTATTTAGACTTTCCAGTTCTTTTTGATTCAGTCTAGGAAGATATATTTTTCTAAGTGGTTCATTTCTTCTAGGTTATTAAATTTGGTGTTATATACTTTTTCATAGTATTCTTATACAATCCTTTGTATTTCTGTTGTGTCTGTTATAATTTCTCCCTTTTTGTTTATTTGTGTCCTCTTTTTTTCTGTAATGAGTTTAGCCAGGGCTTTGTCAATTTTATTAAACAGCTCAAAGAACCAGCTTTGTTAAATTTATTTTTTTATTTTTTTGTTTTTAATTTTATTTATTTCTGATCTAATTTTGATAATTTCTTTCCTTCTGCTGATTTTAGGCTTCATTTGTTTCTCCTTTTCTAGATTTTAAGATGAGGCATTAGGTTCTTTATTGGGGCTCATTCTTGTTTTTGGAGGTAGGACTGTAATTATATGAACTTTATTTTTATGATTGCTTTTGCCATGTTCCAAAAGTTTTGATATGTTGTACTATCATTACCATTCATTTATCTGTATATCTTGAGCTCTTTTTAAATTTTCTCTGACCCAGCTATTCTTCCATAGAATATTGTTTCATCTCCATGTATTTATGGTTATTTCTGCTTTCTTTTTTCAGTTGATCTCTAGTTTCAAAGCATTATGATCAGAGAATATGGTCGGTATGATTTCAACCCTCTTCTATTGGTTGAGACTGTCTCTTTTCCAGTATGTGGTCAATCCTTGAGAATGTTCCATATGCATTAGAAAAGAATGTATCAGCAGCTGTTTTGGGTTGTAATACTCTGTAAATATCAATTATGTTCAATTGGTCTAATGTGTCATTTAAAGACGTTATTTCTTCATTAATTTTCTGTTTGAAATATCTGTCCATTTCTGACAGTGGGGTATTTGGTCCCCTATTATGATAATGTTTTGGACTGTTTCTCCCTTTCATTCTGTTAGTAATTGCTTTACATATTTTGAGGCTTTCTCATTGGGAGCATAGATATTAATAAGTGTTATTTCTTCTTGGTACATGATTCCTTTTATCATTATACAATGTACATCAGGTTCTTTATCTTTTTTTTTATTTTGAAATCTATTTCATCTGATGTTAGTACTGCTACTCCCACTTTTCTCTGAATACCATTTGGTTGAAATATCATCTTCCACTCTTTCACTTTTAGTCTATATTTTTGTTTGGAGCTGAGATGTATCTCTTGGAGGCAGCATATGGTTGGTTTTGGTTTTTGATCCATTGTGCAACTCTATGTCTTTTAACTGATGAGTTCAGTCCATTTACATTTAGAGTGGTTATTGAAATATGAGGCCTTCTTATAGCCATTTTATCTTTTGCTTTCTGATAGCTCAGTGTTTCCATTTCTTTTTTGTCCTTTTGTTTCTGTTTATTTTGTTATACACTTTATTACGTTATACACTTCCATTCTGACTCTTTGGTGTGTGGTTACCATTATGAATATGTAAAGAATAGTTATATATATAAAATTGTTCATTCTCTTCTGCACATACCTAATCTCCATTCTCCTTTGTGAATTTGGACCTTTGAATCTTTCTCTTTTCAGTCATTGTTGTCTTAATTTGTTTCTATATATGTTGTATGTTCATTACTCTCTGGCTATAGCAAGTCTCTTTTTTTTTTAAGCTTTTTTTTTTGTTTAAGCTTATAATGCCCTATTCTTTTTAAGGGTTGTACTCCTCTGTTTCTATTGCCTGATGGTCACCTTACTCCTAATTATATATATATATATATATATATATATATATATATATATATATATATATATATATATATATATAGAGAGAGAGAGAGAGAGAGAGAGAGAGAGAGAGAGAGAGATAGATATAGATATAGATATAGATATAGATATAGATATAGATATAGATATAGATATAGATATAGATAGATATAGATGATATAGATATAGATATAGATATAGATAGATATAGATGATATAGATATAGATATAAATATAGATATAGATATAGATTTTTTATATATATATATATATATATATATATATATAATTAGGAGTAATATATATATAGTCATTTTGTTTTAGGTGAACTGATCCCTTTCAGTATTTCTTATAGTGTAAGCCTTGTAGTGGAGAATTCCCTCAATTTCTGTTTGTCTGGACATGTCTTAATTTCTCCTTCATATCTAAAGAAGAGCTTAGCTGGATACAGTATCCTAGGCTGGTATATTCTTTTATTTCATAGTTTGAATACTCAATTCCACTCCTTTCTTCCTTGTTGGTTTATGCTGAAATTCCGACCACAATCTATTGGGGTTTCCTTTAGAAGTTACCATCTTCTTCTCCTTGGTTGCTCTGAGAATTCAGTCTTTGTTATTGATTTTTGATAATTTTAATACAACGTGTCTTGATGAAAGTCTTTTTGGTTAAGATAGTTAGGTGTTTTGTTGACTTCTTGATTTCCAAACTCCAGCTCATTCCTTAGATTCGAGAAATTCTCATCAATTTTTTTTTTCTGAAAATGCTTTCTGTCCTTGCTCCTTTTCTTCACCTTTGAGGATGCTCATTAATCTTAGATTTCCTCTCCTTATTGTATTAGCTAGTTCTTGCATTGTTTTTCATTATTCCTCATTTTTTGGTTTCTCTCTTTTTCTTTCTGATTTATTTCTAGAATTCTGTCTTCGATAGCACTGATCCTTTTCTCCATTTGTTCGACTCTACATCCCAAGCTTGTTATTTCATTTTTTAACTCTTGCACTGTGTTCTTCATCTCCAAAATTTCTATTCTCTTCTTTTTGAGGGTTTCAATCTCCTTGCTAAAAAACTCATTCTGCTCATCTAGTTGTTTTTTTTTCAATTCCTAAAACTACTGATATGACTCATTTTAGAACTCACTTAGTTTTTTCAGAGGTATCTTCCTTAATTCTCTGTCATTTAAGTCACCTATTACTATGTCTGTAAGCTTATTTTCTGGAGATTTTTCTCTTTCCTTCTGAAATGCCTTGTCATCTCGATTGTTCATGGTGTTTAATGGACTATTTCTCCGCCTGGACATCAATGAATGTGAATTCTATTTTTTTCCATAAATATTTATTATATAAAGGTCTCTTTTTAGCCTGTTGCAAACAAGGTGTTTTTCTTTTGGTTTCCATTAGATGGTGTCCAAGCCTCTTGGATCTCTGTTTTGTATAAAGCCTTAATAAAGCCTATTTTTTTTCTTATAGCTGTTTAATCGAGCTCACTACTCTCAGTCTCAGTCCCTGTCTGTGTTAGTGACAGTTTTGGTAGTGTTTGCTCAGTTTCCCCTGGGTTCCACAGTGTTTGGTTCTGGAGGAAATGGAGTGAGGGGCCATCTAGTTTGTCGGTTGGGGACCTTGGCTCAACCATGGTTTTGCAACTATAAAAATCAACTGTTGTTTCTCTGCTGTCCTGCTTCTCTGCTTTCCGCCCTAATGACTAGGTCCTACTACCAGCAGCGGGGAGCTCACAGCACACCCAAGCAAGGCTATTCAGGGAACTCGTCACACCTTCTCCCTCCCCGTCTTTCTCCAGGGAGCTCCTGTGGCTGAGAAGGCAGCTTCATTATTTCTCCAAGTGCACCCCTTGACACCTGTGGTTCTGACTTGTGGTAGCTTTTATGCGCAGATTCCAAGCTCAGACACGCTGGTGTGCAGTTTTAGTGTTTTTTGTTGAGTGTTAGATGTTTAGCTTATTTTTGTTTCAGTGGGAGAGATCTGGGGACATCTCTCATTCTGCCATGTTTCTCCAAACTCTCAATTTAGTAATATTTTGTTTAGAATTTTTGCATCTATATTTATTAGAGATATTGGCCTAAAATTTCTTTTTTTTGTTGCCCTGCCAGGTTCTAGTATCAGGCTAAAGTTGGCCTCATAAAATAGGTTAAAATGTATTTCTTCTTCTTTAATTTTTTTTGAAAATGTTTGAGAAAGATAGATATTAAATGTTTGAATGTTTGGTAGAATTCATCAGTGAAGCCATCTGATTCTGGACTTTTACTTTTGCGACATTTTTTAGAATTGTTTTAATTTTCCTACTCTTGATCATTCTATTTAGATTTTCCAATTTTTCATAATTCAAACTATGAAAGTTACATATTTCTAACAACTTGTTCATTTCTTCTCGGTTATCAAATTTAGTGGTGTATTGCCTTTCATAGTATTCTTGTACGCTCCTTTGTATTTTTGCTGTGTATATTGTAACTTTCCTCTTTCATTTCTGATTTTATTTGAGTTTTTTCTCTTTTTTTCCATAGTGATTCTAGCCAGAGGTTTGTCAATTTTATTTATCTTTTCTAAGATAAATAAATTTTATTTAGCTATTTGTTGCATATTACGTCTTTCTTTTTTTCTCTATTTTATTTAATTCTGCTCTATTTTTTATTATTTCTTTTGCTCTACCAACTTTGGGCTTCAGTTGTTCTCTATTTTCTAGTTCTCTAAGGTGAACTGTTAGGTTGTTTATTTGAGATTTTTCTTGTTTTTTTTTTTTTTGAGGTAGGCCAGTAATGTCATAAACTTCCCTCTTATTATTACTTTGCTGCATTTCCCCAAATTTTAATTTGTTGTATTATCCTCTCTTTTGTCTCTGTATTTTTATTTCTTCTTTTATTTCTCTTTTGATCAAGTCAATGTTTAGTGGCATGTTGTTTAATCTTCACATATTTGTGAGGTTTCCTGCTTTTTTCTGTTGCATTGTGGTTAGAGAATATGCTTGGTATGTTTTCAGTTTTAAACTTTTTGAGGCTAGATTTTTGTCCCAACATGATTTCTCCTTTAGTATGTTACATGTGCACTAGAAGAGAATCTATACTCTTTTTCTGGGATGAAAATCTCTGTAAACATCTTTGTGTTCATTTGATCTAATGTTCATTAGACCAACACAAATATCTTTATGTTCATTTGTTCATTTAAGGCTGATATTCTCTTATTATTTTGTTTGGATTATCTATCCATAGCCATCAATGGGGGTATTTAGGCCTCCTATTATAATTGTATTTTTGTCATTTTCTTTCTTTAGTTTTTTTGTAGATGCTTAATATATTTTGGTGCTCCCAGTTTGGGTGCATATATATTAATGCGTATATCTTCTTAATGTATTATCCTCTTTATCATTATCAAATATCCATCTTTGTCTGTTCTTATCTTTTTTATCTTGAAACCTATTTTGTCGTATACAATTATGGCTATACCTGCTTTCCTCTGGATGACATTTGCTTAGAGTATCATCTTCTACCATTTTATTTTGAGTCTAAGTTGGCCGTGCAGCTGAGATGTGTCTACAGCAGGCAGCATGTATCTGGGTTTTGTTTTTGTTTTTGTTTTGATTCATGCTGCTACCTTTTAACTGATGAGTTCAGTATATTTACTTTCAAGGTGATTATTAATATATGAGAATTTCCTACAACCATTTAATCTTATTTTCTAGTAGCTCCATGTTTCTTTTTCCTTCTTTCTACTATTTCAGTTTGGTGGTATTCTATGACTATTTTTCATTTTTCTTTTACATGTCTCAGTTCTACATTTTTTTTTTGGTGTGGCTAACATTAGGTTTATGCAAAAGAAAGTTTCATATATTCCTTAGTTCTTTTTCCTCTGATTGCATCTTACCTCCACTCAACTGTGCAAGTTTTGTCCTTTAAAATCTTCCTTTTTCATGTTTTTGTTGTCACAGATGATCTTTATGCTGTGAGTTTATTTCCAAATTGCAATGGCTATTGTCTTCTTTTTAAAAAATATTTTTACCTCCTTTAGTCTTTATATTTGTTTAATACTCTATTCTAAATGCAAGTTGCAATTTTCTGCTTCTCTGTCTGTTAATTATCTTACTTATGTTTTTGTATTCTTTTATATTTTTGTTTTGAATAGAAGAAAAGACTTCAGTATTTCCTGTAATGTAAGTCTTGTGGTAGTAAATTACTTCAGCTTCTGTTTGTCTGGAAAAGCCTTTTTTTTTTTTTCCTTCTTATCTAAAAAATCTTTGCTGGATATGTTATCCTTGGCTGGTGATTTCTTTCTTTCAATAATTTAAATGTTTGATTCCATTCTTTCCTAGCTTGTAGGATTTATGCTAAAAAAAATCAGATGATAATGTAAGAAGATTTCTTTTATAGGTTGCTATCTTTTTTTCCCTGACTGACTTAATGATTTTTCCTTTTCACTAATTTTTGACAGTTTTAACATAATATGCCTGGAGAAGGCCTTTTTGGAGTGAGATGATTAAGTGTTTTGTTAGCTTCTTGGATTTGAAGATCCAGTTCACTCCATAGGTTTGGTAAGTTCTTGTTGATTATTTAAGTAGGCTCTCTGTTCCCTTCTCCCTCTCCTCTTTTTCTGGTGTACCTATTATTATTTTTATATTGCTCTTTCAGATAAAGTCAGCTAGTTCTCACAGAATATGAAAAAAAAATTTAACTCTCAATCCTGTCTCTTCTTTTCTCTGAGTCATTTCTAGATTTCCATTTTCAATATCACCATTTCTTTCCTTCATCTAGTTTATTCTATTTCCTAAGCTTGGTAGTTCATTCTTTATATCTTTAATGAGTTCTTCAGCTCCAGAATTCCTATTTGGTTCTTAGTTTCAGTCTCTTTGGTAATGTAATCCTTTGTTCATTGATTTTATTTCTGAGCTCATTAAACTGCATTTCTGAGCTGTTTTGTATCTTGTTGAGTTTTTTCAGAACTGCAATCTTTCATTCTCTGTCATTTAAGTCACTGTCTTCCATGTCTTTAAAATTTTTTTCTGAAGATTTTTAATTTTGTTTTTAAACTACCTTGTTGCCTGGGTTATTTGTGGTACTTGATGGGTTACTTTTTCTCTGCCTGGGCATTAATGGGAATGAAATCTACTTTTTTTTTTTTTATTTTGCTTTCCAGTAGGTGATACAGAAGTCCAAGTTTTTATTTTCTCTTACCTGCACTGCTGGGGCTTCCAGGGTCTCAGTGGGTTGATGTTGCCATAGCCATGAAAAACACCCTCTGTTCCTTGGGGAAGTGGATGTCCTGTCTATGACCAGGTTGCCTCATCTCAGGGTACCATCCCTCTGGGGGAATGTGATGGGTGATGGGGCTCCAGGGATATGAGATCCCTGGTGCTGTTTCCTGTAACCAGCTGCTACTGGCAGTGCTGTGCTATCCTATATATCCTGAGCACCTCCACTGGGTTCTGCTGTGAAGGGTGGGGCAGGGTGGGTGGTGGGAGGCCTGCTTGCATTTTTATGGCTTTGCTATTTTCCTAGTAATAGAGACTGCCAGATATCATTTGCTACTCTTCTGTATCTCTTCTCTTGCAATTGGGTTTAGACACAATGTGTGCCTGCTGCTCAGGGAGATATGTTTTTATACCATCCGATCCTCAGGGATGCTGAGTGTGCATTGTAATCTGATATGTCTACTGCTACAGTTACTGTAAACTCTGGGAACATGAGTGGAGGCAACTACATGCTTTGGCTTTGTTTTCTGCTGGTAAATGCAGCTGCTAAAGCACAGATACTATACCTTTGTGTTCCGTCTCTGCTCGTGTCAGTGGGTTTAGCCACAGCGTATGCTGGCCAATAGGACAGGAATGTTGATTCTACCCCTGTGTTTTTTAGGGCTGCAGAGTATGCATGCTGTAACCCAACACTATCCTTGCTACCAAGTCTGCTGGGGCCACAGTAAGCTCTGGATTGCATTTGTGGTACCCTTCTATACTTTCCCTTTCCCTCCTCCCTGTTTTCTCAGATATGCCCACCTTCAGATGTTCCAAAGGTGAAGATATCTCAAATATGTTTTTGTGTATAGCAGGAAATCCTTTGTTGAATTATAGCTATCCAACTTGTAACTTCATGGAGAGTGACATTGAGGTTCTCTCATGCCACTATGCTGCTGACATCACTCTCTGTTTCATTTATTAATAACCTTCCTATGTTGTGGCCAATATTGAATAGACCAAACCAAGTATGCTCTCAAAAACTGTTTAATAGCATGTCCTTGCTAGGAGTAGCCCCGAACAAGAATCATGTCCAGTTATATTCAATTGATTTTTTCTCATGCCAGGCAAGCAAGCAGGGCAACACAAGCTAAAATTGGCAGTTAGCATACAAGCTCATTGTTACATTGTTAAAAATTTCATGATTAATGGTAGGCTGTTAGGGGTTCCAGGAACTAGGCCATTTTGCTTTAGTTAAACATTACTAAGGTATAGAGATCTCCTTTGTCTAGTTTTCAGGCTTTTTTGATTAACTCTTTCTTATCACATTTCAGCAGGCTGTCACACCTAGACCAAATTTATGATTCTGTCAGCAATGTGTGGTTGTAGATGTCTCTACTCCAATATTTTTTTTTGTTTTTATCTTTATGCATAGCTTCCCAGGAATCACTACTTTTTTTGCATATGTAGTATTCAGCTATCAGCTGTCTGCAGTTGATCCAGTGAGGCATCCATTGTTTGCTGATGGATCTGTGTCTAGGCTGGAGCATACATTCAAAATACAAAATCTTTTCACTACTTTTCTGGTGCTTAATTTTCCCCAGCTATATCCACTTTCTGACTGAGTCTCCTCTACACATGGACTAAAAATGCACTCTATCATTAGTAAGTGTAGGTGGTTTAGGTATAATCTGGTCTCTGCTGAGACTAGCAGAGCTGCTGACCCATCTTGTTTGTTTGCCATAAAATGTCACTACTTTGACTGAAAATGCTCTGAATTATGTGAGTCCCTATAATAGTGACAGCACAGTGGCTGGTTCTCACTGCATTCCCAACAGATTGAAGTATCATAATAATAGAGCTTGAGATTAGAGGATTGTTAATAGCCATTGGCAAGAATGACACAAGCTTAAATTGTTCTTTCCTGCGGTGCAGCATCTTTCTTAAATGGACACTTCTTAGTTTATTATGTTTTGGGTTCATTTATTAGATGGCTGAAATTATTGTTTTTGACAGTTTTATTCAGCTTTATAATTGCTATTTAAGGAGTGGGAATTTTGTTGAATTATTCAAGACTAATAGTTTCCAGGGATACCACATTTTGTTTTATTTTTTAATACTTTTTTATTTTTTGATTATATTTAATTAACAATATTATATTAGTTTCAGGTATACAACATAGTGGTTAAAACTTATTTAACTTAAAAATGACCACTCCAATAAATCTGATACCCATGAGACACCATACATAATTATTACAATATTATCGACTATATTTCTTATGCTATACTTTACACCCCCATGAGTATTTTGTAACTACAAATTTGTATTTCTAAATCTCTTCCCCTTACTCACCCACACCCTACACCCCTCCTATCATCTTGCAATCATCAAAATGTTTTCTGCATCTGAGTGTGTTTTTTGTTTTTTTATTCCTTTATTTTGTTCTTTAGATTCCACATGTAAGTAAAATAACAGCATTTTTCTTTCTCTGTCTGATTTACTCCACTCAGCACAGTACCCTTATAAATTCATCCATGTTGTTGTAGATGGCAATATTTCATTCTTTTTTCTAGCTGAGCAATATTCCACTGTTTATATGTACCACCTCTTCTTTATCTAGTCATCCATTGATGGACACCCAGGAGGCCTCCATATCTTGGCCATTGTAAATAATGCTTCAATGAACATGTGAATTCACATGTCATTTTGAAGTATGGTTTTGAGTTTCTTTGAATAAATACCCAGAAATGGAATTGTGTTTTGTTTTTTATTTTAGCTTTTGTGTTAAAGTTTATTTTGTCTCATACAAGAAGTGCTGTCTCAGCTTTTTTTTTTTTTAATCTTCATTTTTAGGAAATATTTTTTTCTATCTCTTCACTTCTAATCTCTGTGTGTCTTTTGATCTGAAGTGAGTCTCTTGTAGGTGGCATATGTAAAGATCTTGTTTTCTTATCCATTCAGCCACTATCTTTTGGTTGGAGCATGTAATACATTTACATTTAAAATAATTGTTGATAGATGTATAGTTATCGCCATCTTATTATTTATAGTTTTGACTCTTCTTTACCTCCTTCTCCTCCTCCTTCTTTACTATTTCTTCTTCATTTCTCTAACATTTCCTATAATACTGATTTGGTATTGATGAACTCCTTTAGCTTTTTCTTGTCTGGGGAGCTCTTTATCTCTCCTTAGGTTCTAAATGATAGCTTTGCTGGGTAGATAAACTTGGTTGTAGGTCCTGGATTTTCATCACTTTCAATATTTCGTGCCAATATTTAGGCCCTGCAGAGTTTCTGTTGAGACATCATGTAACAGTCTTACAGATGCTCCCTTGTAGATAAGTAGATGCTTTTCTCTTGCTGCTTTGAAGTATCTCTTTGTCTTTAACCTTTGGAATTTTAATTATGATGTGTCTTTGTGATCTCAAGTATTGTATTCTTCCTTTATGACTTGTTCATTTTTATGTTTTCTATTTCCATTTTTATGTTTTCTATCTCTTTGTTAGAGTTCTCACTGAGTTCATCTATTCTTCTCCTACGTTTATTGAACTCTGTGTCTGTTAGACTGCTTGTCTTTATTTTGTTGAGTTCTATTTCTGGAGCTTTGTTCTGTTCTTTCATGTGGGACATACTTGTCTCCCCAATTTGGCTGCCTCCCTGTGTTTGTTTCTATGTATTATTAGGTAGGGCTCCAAAGTCTCCTGGTCTAAATAGAGTGGCTTTATGTAGTAGGTATCCTGTGGGGCCCAGTAGTATAGTCCAGGTTCAACTGCAGCCTATGCACCTCTGGGGCCTACTGTTAAGAGTCACCAAGAAATCTGCAGGTGGCTGCCACCCATTCTTGGCTTATAGGTGCCTGGAGAGGCCAAATCATAAACCAAGGCTGGCTGCTGCTGGTACAGAGCTTGGGGCTATTCAGCAAAAGGTATAGAGCATGCCAAGGCTAGATGCTGCTTCTTTGTGTTTTGTGAAACTTTGAGAGATTTTAGGAAAGTTCACGGCAAGAGCCAAGACAGGCCATTCGTATGGAATAAACCACTGGAAGTGGCTTGGGTAGTTTCACAAGTGGGAGAAGCAGAGTCTCAGGGAATCCTATGGGCAGAGCAACTTGTCTTACTCAGTTTCATGGGAACTCAGCTATGGCAGTCCCTGTATCAGCATACTGGGAAGGGAGAGGGTTTAATCAGGGAAAAATGGGTATTGCTGGCATTTCTGTCTGGGAGAATGCTGCCCCTCCAATCCTCACCCTGAAGCCTAACAACTCTTTGTCTCCCTGTATTTTTCTAGTGCTTCACAAGTAGCTGCCCCAGCGCTGTTGCTAGAGAGACTCGTCACCTAGTAGGTCCAGGCATGAACACTTTAAAAAGAATACTTGTGACTCCTGCAGTCTTCCACCTTACTCAGCCACAGTCTCATTGGTTTTTCACAGTCAGAGATTGTGAGGACTTCTCTTTCCACCACTGAAATCCTTGGCTAGAGATCCCAGTGTGTGACTGGTACCCTTTGCTCCTTAGGTGGAGAAGGGTCTCTGCAGCCCTTCCCACATGTGTGGGCCCAGCCTGTTTTGCCTCTCCACCACTACTATTATTTTAAAGTTACCTCTAATTTTTGTCTTTAGTTGTAGGTCTTCTTTTTAGCCAGACCTCAGCTATTCTGCTTTGCTAGTTGCTCTGTAGTTTTGTTGTAATTTTTGTGTGGTCACAAGAGGATATTTAACAATATTAATTTTTCCAATTCATGAGCACAGAATATCTTTCTATTATTTGAACCTTCCTCAATTTCTTTTATCGATATATTTTAGTTTTCAAGGTATGTGTCTTTTGCTTCCTTGGTTAAATATATTCTGAGGTATTTTATTCTTTAGATGCAATTGTAAATGATTCATTTTCTTAATTTCTCTTTTTTGATAGTTATTAATGTATAGAAACATAATGGATTTCTATATACTGGTTTTGTATCCTGCAAATTTATTTAGACATTTGTTTGTTAAGAAGTTTTTTATTACAAACTCAATCTTCTTACTAGTAATCAGTCTGTTCAGATTTTCTATTTCTTCATGATTCAGTTTATAGAGGTTATACAACATTTTACGAATGTATACATTTATTCCAGGTTGTCATTTTGGGGGGGGTACATAATTGTTCATAATAGTCTCATGATCCTTTTTATTTTTGTGGTATCAACTGTAATGTCTTCTTTTTCATTTCTGATTTTATTTATTTGAGTCCCTTGTTTTTCTTGATAAGCCTAGTCAAAAGTTTGTCAATATCATTTCTTTTAAAAAACAGCTCTAAGTTTCATTATTCTTATCTATTGTTTTTTTAAGTCTCTATTTTATATATTTCTGCTCTGGTTTTGTTATTTTCTTTCTTCTACTACCTTTGGTCTTTGTTCTTTTATAGCTCCTTGAGGTATAATATTAGGTGGTTTATTTAAAATTTTTATTGTTTCTTGATATACGCATTTGTTTTTCTGAAATGTCCTCTTAGAGCTGTGTTTGCTGCATCCTGTAAAATTTAATATATTTTAATTCCATTATCATTTGTATCAATGTTCTTTTTTATATCTCCTTTGATTTTTTTTGACTCATTGGTTGTTCACTACCATGTTATTTAACCTCCAAATATTTGTGAATTTTCCAGTTTTTTGTGTGTAATTAATTTCTAGTTTCATACCACTGTGGTCAGAAGAAAAGATTATTGATATGCTTTATATTCACTTAACTTTATTAAGACTTAATTTACAGCCTAACATAGGACTCATTGTGGAGGATGTTTCATGTGCACTTGGCAAGAATATATATACTCTGTTGCTTTAGAATAAAATGTTCTGTTTATATTTTTTACTTCTATCAAGTCTAACATGTCATTTAAGGACAATGTTTTTTTTTTATTTTCTTATTAGATGATCTATCCACTAATGTAAGTGCAATATTAAACTCTATTATTATTATTATTATTATTATTATTATTATTATTATTGTCTATTTAGCCTGTGGGTTTGTTAATATTTATTTTATATTTTTAGGTGTTCCTATATGGTGGCATGAATATTTATATATGTTATATCTTATTGTTGGATTGACCCTTTTATTATAATATATTGCACTTTTTGTCATTTATTATAGTCTTTGTATTAAAATCTATTTTGTCTGATATTAGTATCACTAGTCCAGCTTTCTTTTGGTTACTTTTCTTTTTTTTATAATTAAATTTCTTGGGGTAACATTGGTTAATACAATCACATAATTTTTAGGTGTACATTATCATCTGTGTATTCTATTGTGTGTTCACCATCAAAATTCCAGTTTCCTTCAGCTACTATATATTTGATCCTCTTACCCATTTCACCCTCCTCCTAACCCTTTTTATCTGACCCCTTTTACCCATCTACCTACCTCCTCAGCCCCCACCCCACTAGTAACCACTACTCTATAGTCCTCTGGTAACTACTAGTTTATACTCCATATACATGGGTCTCCATTTGTTTGTCCTGATCATTTGTTGTTTTTAGGTTTATACCCAACATATAAGTGATATTACATGATTTTCAATTTTTACTGTCTGGCTTATTTTGCTTAGCATGATTACCTCAAGGTCCAACCATGTTGTGAAAATGGCAGTATCTCATCTCTTCTTCTGAGTGAGTCATATTCCATTGTATATATGTACCACAGCCTCTTTACACAGTCATTTATCGTAGGGTGCTTTGGTTGCTTCCATATCCTGGACATTGTGAATAATGCTGCTATGAACATCAGTGTGCAAATATCTTTATAGATATGAGTTAGCCTATGGTAATGAATATAAAATCTTAATGTTTTTAAGATGTTAGTTTTCCTAAATTGATCTGTAGATTTAAAGCAACTTTGATAAAAATTATACAGGTTTTTCAAAGAATTTGGCAATATGACTATAAAATATATGTGAAAATGAAAAGGACAAAGTTGTGATGCATGTTCTGAAGAAAAATAATAATAAATATATGAAAAGAAAAGCAAAAATCAGCAAGTGGGACTACCTCAAGCTTAAAAGCCTCTGCAGAGGAAAGGAAATGATCAACAAAATGAAAAGTCAACCTACAAAATGAGAGAAGATATTTGTAAATAACATATCAGATATGAGGGTAATAAGCAAAATATATAAGAATTCAGACAATAACATAAAACAATAGCATACTATGGTATAAAACCAGACAATCTGATTTTTAAAATGAGATGGGTAGAAAACCTGAAAAAGACTTTTAAAGAAAACATACAGATGGCAAACATGTAATAATTCTCAATATCACTAATCATTAGGAAAATGCAAATCAAAACAACAATGAAATATCACCTTATAACTGCTAGGATGGTTATTATCAAAAAGTCAAAGTATCAGTGAGGGTGTGGAGAATAGAAAACACTTGTACACTGTTGGTGAGAATGTAAAATGATGAAACCTCTATAGAAAGCTATACGAAGTTTCTTCAATAAATTAAAAATAGAATTACCACATGATCCAGCAACCTCGCTTCTGGGCATATATCTGAAGAAGATGAAATTACTATCTCAAAGAGATAGTTGCAATTCTATGTTCATTGCAACTTTATTCATGATAGCCAAGACATGGAAATGAACTAAATGCTCATTGACAGATAAATGGATAAAGAAGATATCACACACACACACACGCACGCACACAGACACACACACACTTCAACTTTAAAAAAGAAAGAAATTCTGCCATTTGTAACAATGTGGATAGAGTTTGAGGGCATTATGTTAAATGAAATAAGTCTGACAGAGATAGACAAATACTATATTATTTCACATATCAGTGGAATCTAAAAATACCAAACTCATAGAAACAGAGCAGGATGTGGTTGCCAGGGGCTAGGGAGTAGAGGAAATGGGAAGATTTTGGTCAAAGGGTAAAAACTTTCAGTTATAAGATGAATAAGGTCTGGGAATCTAATGTACAGTCTGGTGACTATTGTTAACAATACTGTATTGTATACTCAGAAGCTGCTATGAGAACAGGACTTTAAGGTTCTCACAATAACAATAACAAAATGGTAATTCTGTAAGGTAAAAGATATATTATCTAACATTTTTGCAATGTATATGTGTATCAGATCATCAAATTGTAAATGGTAAACTTATACAATGCTACATGTCAATTATATCAATAAAGCTGAAATAAATAATGCCCAAGTAGATATCAAAATCTATAGACGTATAGTGATTAAATGTTGACAGAGAAAAGAAATATACCAATGGAACAAGAGAAAGTTTCTATGCAGAGCACAGATATAAATAACTATGTTACATGACAGAAGTTATGGTAGAAGAGTGAGAAAAGGAGAAATAACCAATTGAACTGGAAAATGGGTTATAAATATAGAAATAAGTGAAAATCTCTAGTACACACCTTATACAAAGATCAAAACTGTGTAAAATAAATATTTAAATGTCAAAAGCAAATGTAGGTAATTATATTTCTGCCCTTAGGATAAGAAAAGATTTATTAAACATGATATGAAAAGCTGCTAATCACAATAGAAAATCATAATAAATTCAACTATATTAAAACTGAGCACTTCTGTTTGTTAAGAGTTCTTAAAGAAAGTCACAAAATGCCAAATACCAAGAGAAAATAGTCTAACATATAAATTTAGTTAAGCAGTTGACCAGAATATATAAAAAACACATAGAGATTAATAAGAAAATGATCCACTAATAGAAATATGGTTGAATGACATGAACAGCCATTTTTAAAAGAGGGAATATTATGGCCAATAAAATTACAAAGATACATGAGACCTTAATAGTAATCAGGAAAACGCAAATCAAAGCAAACTGAAATGCTAATTATACACATTAATTAACTAAATTTGTGAGCCCCTGAGGGCTTAAGGTTTTGGAGTTGAGCAATAGATTTACTACCACATTGAAATACAGTTAGGGATTAGTTTATAAAGTTGAACTTTCACTTGCTCTTTGTTGTTACCAACTTGGAGAGCCAGGATGAATTTTTAAGGATTTGAATGTTGACACTGATGATGCCACACACAAACCAAGAAGTTATGAAACTTTCTTAGAAAGTAAGGACAGCTTCCCAAGCATGTCCAAATATGGTGTGAGTCGGGTAGGAGCCTGACCTGGGATTTTATGATGTTTAAGGGTTGAGTCTTGGCTGAATATTTCCACATGTGGTTTCAATTTTCTACCAGCACCAAAGAAGTGAGTATCTAGGCTTAACAGGACAGAAGGGAATGAAGAAAAGTGAGACTTAAAAGCTTTATAGTAGTCAAACATAAAAAAAAATGGGTCCAGACGTTTTATTACAGTAGCTCCTGATAAATGACAGATGATTGAAACATGTTGTTTTTTATTTAATTGATTACATTAATTGAATAATAAGCTCTTACCATACTCTTAGAGGACTGCAGCCTAAAGCTGGTAGAAGAGGGTGGATATTTCATTAAATGCCTTGTTTAAGAACCCAGTATCGTTTACTCTGAGAAGTGAGATGAGGACCTTGGTCACTATCAGTGATATCTGGAACTTAAAGAATATAAGGAATCCTTCTGCTGTAACATTAGTTTGAATGGAGACATGTGTTACCTTGATTTATATTTTGGGTGTCTATGAAGCAAGAGATTCCCAGAGTTTTTTACCCCAGCGAGGGAACACTTGAAAATCAATGTTGCTGCCATTGGCCGAACCAGACACCCAGACCACTTTCAGTGGACAAAAAGTCTAAAAAATGTACAGATGGGCCTAAGAGTTGGTCGGGGCCCCCAGAACTAAGATGCCTGAGGCTTGGCCAATCGTGCTGATCTTTGAGTCCCATTCTTTATCAAGGACATTCTGATTAAGGGATGAATAGCTGCTATTCTTCCCTGAGCTCCATTACACGTAATGGTGGTCATGTTATCTATAAAGTGTACAGACTCCCATTGCTGCTTATTCAATTAATCATAAGTATCAGTTAATTAATTCAAGTATTCAGTTAATATTTTCATTTATCTAAGATATCTGTGGGAGAAGTGACCTCATCTGGCACTGTGGCATCTGGCAAGGTACTGAGGACAGAGGAGGCCACTTTCCCTTAAAGCTGGACTACTCCAAGGGCCCCACTTTTTGTAGCAAGGCAAGCTCAGTGGTTGTGCCACACTTGCAGGTTGCTGCTTCCATAATCTAAAGAATAATGGGCATCTGGGTATGGAGTGTCATAGGTCTATGAAAGCCTCTGTTTCCAGGAGAACCCAATATGTGGTCAGCAATTGCTACTATAATAGTGTATAGTGCTGGGTCAAGAAAGGCAGTTTCTAGTATCAGCAGCCTATAGACCATTTATGACCATCACGGGTGGTCTAGAGACTCCAGGAGGCATGAGAGGAGATAGCTAAAGCCTCTGCAGTGAAGGAGTCATGGAGCACTAATGGGGCTACCTGTTGCATTGCCACTTTTACAGCCCCTAGAGACTTTTGTTGGAGAAAGTCCTTCTTGAGATGGGCTGATTTGCAAGTAACAGCATAAATAGGCTTAAATGAAACATATTGCCCTGAGAAACTAAAAAGCCTAAAAGATGGGATTGTTTTAACATTGAGAGTTCTAGAAGGATCAATAAGTTGCTTCTGCACAATGTCAGGAATTGAGTGGCCCTTGGTTTACCAAGTAATTTTTAAGAATTGAACAAAGATGATGGGTCTTGTGCTATGTGTGAGACAAAAGCCCATCTCCTTTTTGTGAGCATCTTTGTGAGTATTTTTCATGTGTCCTGAATGAGTGTGCTAAATGAATCCCCTCTGAGGAGGGTGTCATGAGTGTGATATCAGAACTGTGCTCTTTGAGAAAGTTCAAGGCAGTTAAGATGTTGCCAACAAAGACCATGAATAATGGCAGAACAGATGAGCTACCGCATGGATATCTAGGTGAAGGTGCATTGTGTTCATAGGAGATAAGAGCACACTGAATAAGCAGCTGCTCACATAGGCACTGACTAGACTATTTTAGCTAAATCTGTATTAACAAAATTTATCAGTTTCTGACTGAATAAATTAATAATTTGATAATATTGAGTAATAATAATAATGGATAGAGCCTTGACAATAAGATTGTGGTAATCTATTATGAAAAACTATTCAGTCTTTCCAAGTGTCAAAATAGGACAAATTTGGCTGTTAAGTGCAGGAGTGGGGTTTGGGTGGGGGGGTCATCTTTGAAGGCTGAGTTTTATTTCCTTTGGGCCATATTAGATATTTTGACTGAAGAGATGGACTGTGAGGTCCCATTTTGTCAAGGCAATTTTTAAGTGCCAAAGTCTTCATTTAATTTTAATTTATTACTCATTAAATTAGAATTCTATACTAAATGTGAGACACTATAATGACTGTGGGGAATTTAGTCAAAACAATAATTCCAATGACTAAGATGAAACATACCTGTTCTCATCTATTTTATGATCAGTAACTTTCCTGAGGTTAAAATTGGTACCTTATTTAAATTTAGTAGAAACTTCAGGTATAACTATAAGTTCAGACCCAGTATTAAGGCCATTAAGGTTTGCCAACTGGTATATTTCAGCAGGTCTTAAAGTTAATTCAGAACTCATGTTGCTGAAGCACAAAAGCCAATTAGCACCCTTTTATATCTTGGCTTCATAAATTCTTTCAACAAATTTTGCATTTCCAATTGGGTCAAATCATGGACTTATTTTTTTGTTTCTCCCTTCTATAAAGAGTTTTTTTTCTTTCATTTGCGCTCTCTCTCTCTCCCTTCCTCTTTCCTTGCCTCCTGCCCTCCCTCCCTTCCTGCTTTCCTTCTTTCTTTGTTGCTTGTTATGCTTCCAGGGCATAAATCCTGCTCATATTTATAAGTTGCTTCTTCCAGAGACCCTCAAATCAGTATCATCATGGTAGTGGCTTCCACCATGAAGATGGTTGACTTAACTTCTTCTACATTGCACCACAAGGGTGCCATGAGTGTTTTTGCCTACAACCCTGAGGACCAGAAAGTTGTTCTGGGATATAAGAAGCAGGAGCAGAAGCATTTGATGAGGCCCTAGTGATCCACCTGCTTTTAAAAGTGTTACAATGGAGACATATTGTCCAGCCTGAGACACATGACTCCTGTGCTTAAATAACAATTGTAACTTCTGATTCAGTTCAGTTAAATCAATAACAGAGACTCAGTAGAACTTAGCAAAGGCAGGACAGAGCAGTACAGCTTGAAAAGAAAACTTGCCAGCAGACACAGCAGCATGGCATAAAGAACATGCTTGCTAGTAGGCACAGAGCAAGTTAGCAAGCCAAAACAAGAGGATAAAGACCCCAAGCGGTGGTGGTCATCATCTAGATCATCTTTTACAGTATCAGTTGTCTCTGACGTTGTTCAGAGACAGCATGGAATTCCTCCCAGAATTTGGTTTTGATATCAAAAATGACACCACACATACATACACACACCAAGAAGTTATGAAAAGGTTTATGCTTATGCAATGAGGAAAACAAGAAAGCCTTCTCAAGTTGGTGCAAAATGGCTTTAAAAAGCAAGAAAAGGAGACAGGCTTGTAGTTTTACGATGATTAGGGTTAAAGTTAAAATGAGATCCTTGCATGTGACTTGAATTTCCCACCTGCAGCAAAGAAGAGAGCATTGAGATTTCCTAACCAGATGGGGACCCAAGGAGAAGAGAAAGGAGTGGAGCTTGAAAACCTCAAACATCAAAAAAATGGAGTCAGACTCTTTATTTTACCTTTGATTCTAACTATATGCAAGATGAATGAAGATATACAAATTAACATTCGTGATAATAAAAAAGTGATAAGAAAAACAAATGCCATAAAGAAGAAAATGGATAATTAAATTGTAGATTATTTTCACAATGGAATATAATACAACTGTGAAAATAAATGTATGATAGTTCTTCAGAACAAAGTGAATAGATTATAATAAAAAGTTGTTGAGTAAAAAATGTCAGACAACTTTCATTTCATTATCTTGTTTAGAAAGTTCAAGAAAAAACAAAGTATAAGGTTTTTAGACATACATGTATACTGATGAAATGGGGCATTATGAAGGAAAAACACATTAGTAGCTATTTTACTTATTGAATTCTGAGTAGTTTCTCAAGTATTCGTTATTTATATTTTCTATTATTTTTATATTAATATTTTAATATTTATTAAATATTATTTGCTAATAAATCTGTTATCAGAGAGTGCATTGTCCAGATTTTTGATGTCTTAAACAAAGAATTAAGTAAGACACTGAAATACAGTAGAAAAGAAAAGCTTTATTAGAAGGGAAAGTACACTTCCAGATGTGGAAGTGGGCCTGAGCAAGAGAAGTGTGGCTCAAAATGCTTGGTAACAAAGCCTTAGGGGTTTTAATCTTTATTTGCGGTGGGTGGTTACTTTTCTTAGAGGGGTGGGCTTCCTTGATTGACAACTAAGATTGACAGAACTCAGTGATTCATCATTTGCTTTCTGCACATGTTCATTTCCAGAATTCAGTCTGTTATTAATGAACTTCCGGGCATATTCATCATATTATAATGATGGTATAATGAGGCTCAGGTGAGTTGAAGGTCCTTGGGGTCTTTATTGTACAGGTACGAGTGACTGGCTTAAGCTGGTACCTATTTGTTTCTTTGTGTAAGTTAAAAAATTGCCTCCTGGCTTTCTTAATTGTGGGCGGATTAGGGCAGAACCCTTCAAGGATAGGATGACCTCAATGTCTTTGCTGGCAGACCCGAAATCCCCTAACTTTCCTGCCTAACTCTTTACTAAGAGCCATGAACCTCCTCATTATTAGTATGGATGTAGAGGGATGGGAGTTCTCTTCTTCCATATCTACTTCCTACTGAGAAGGGCCGTTGTCCCTGCCTATTGGGGTTTCATGGAGCTCTTTACATTACTCCCTCAGTCAGAGTGGGGTCTTGAGTTTCCTGCTAAAGTGCCACCCCAGTCCCTAGACAAAGAAAAGAAGATACAAACTTGTTACTTAAATCATATACCTATTAATTTTGATTACTGATTTGCCTATTAAGTGAGTAAAAGGAAACAGGCTTGGTTAATGTATTTCTTAAAGAGTTAAAAAAAAAAAAACCTTTGGCCTAAAGTCCCCTCCCCTGTCAGATTCTAAGATGGCTTAACACCATCTCTGCTAATAATGAGCTGATGACCCTTATTTATAGCCAGAAGACCTGAGGAGTCACCAGTATCAAGGCAATTATTGGGATTTGAGAGAAAGGGCCTTTTTCCCAAAGAAAAGAGGGAAGAAAACTTAACTAGCTTTACAAAAATGATTAAGAACTCTGCAAGATAAGTCCCATATCATTTCTTGCTACAAGATTAAGAATTTTACAAGTAATGTCTCTTCCTGTATCAAATTCATTAAAATAAATACAATTAAGTTAATACGTTATACTTAAATAATTTTTTCTTGGAGAAGTTCAAAGTGTAGCGAGAACAGGGTTGGTTTTCTGAGGACACAAGAGGGCTGGCAATATGTGAACCAATGACCACTGAAATTAGAGTGGTAAACACAAAATATTTATTTACTCTAAAAACAATCTAAATTGTTCTGTGTGCCTAAGATTCTTAATAAAAAGGAAAGCTAAGGTCCTGGGAGCTGCAATTACCAACTGCAAATAGCAGAAGAATTGAAACAGAGTCTGTAGGGCTGGACTGGCTTTCCATGACTCCTCGTGGCCTCTGGGGCCATTAGGGTCATGTATGTATATGTTGGCAGGCTGCTCAAGCTGTTGTAAATTGTCTTAGGCCCTTTGTTTTAGAGAGAAATTTGAAAAATGAGATCTTAGCTATCTAAATATTTTAAGACCATCCATGAGTTTGTAGTTGCCAGTTAAATACATGGTTAAAAGCTGTGGAAAATGTTTATATGCATACTTCACTAAATGGATAGATCTAACTAAACGTAATTTGGGAAATCATTGGCCACTCTGGGGAACTTTTGAGAATCCCAAATTCCATTTCCTTAAATCTGACAACAATAGCACTAAAATTGGTCAAACTGAGTGGTATGCCTATTTTGAATGGTATTTTGAGTCTTCAAATGAGATCAAGATTCTGAAGTTGCCTCTGTGAAATAAAGTCTTAAAATTAACAGAGGCTACTGAAAATTTAAGGAAGAAAATGGTATCTGAAGCCAGGACTCCCTTCCTCCTCTACTCCATTGTCTAGGGATTCAACTTCTGGTCTACCATATTCTGTGGAGATGCCTCAGGTTTCTTCAGCTTGCTCAGTGCTTCTTCTCCAACTCCTTTGCCTCATGCTCCACCTTTGATGTTATCTTGCCTACCATTATTGCCTTCCTTACCTTCAGTTCCCACTATGGTACCATTTTCCCTGAAATACTCTTCTACTTTTTTTATCAACACTTTCCTATTTAAAATTATACTCTCTGGGAATTCTAATGGACTCCACGTTCCATATGTTTTCTGGACTAAAGCTGAGTTATGAGCCATTGTAAAGAAATTCCCTAAGGTAACTGAGGATCCCTACAAGTTTGCTGAGGAATTTGATATTATTACTCAGGCTTATCAGCCTGTGTTTTCTGATTTATATCAACTAATTTATATATTAATTAGTGTAGGCCAAATGGGAACACCTTAAAAATAACTTAGAAAAGCAAACCTTTAATTCTTGGAAAGAAGCTAGGGAAGCTCAAAAACTACACTAAGTAATTTCTAAGGCTTTCCCAAAGCTTTTTATTTCTCTAAGTATTGGAGAAATACTTAGACTTGCTTACAAAAGTCTGATGAACCTGTTCATGATGATTATAATAGATTTTAGATCATTTTAAAGAAAAATTTCGGTCTTCCTTCACATGTTAACTCTACTTTGGTAACTTAATTCTTTGTTAATGGGCCAAATAAAGATCTTTCCCTCTTGATTAAGAGAACTTGGATGGAAAGGGAGACCATGGCCACCCTAGATTTGGTTAATTTGGCCAGTCAGCTTGCCTTTACTCTAGATGAGCCACTTGGAAGTAAATTTGTCAAAATTTCTAATTTTCAACCTTGGCAAATGAGAGGCCCTATGTGAACTGAAAAGACTCCAAACTCTTGCCATTATTGCAAAGAGCCAGAACACAGAAGCAGGCATTTTTATAGTTGAAGCATTTCAGACACGCTTAGCCTTTTAACCAGCCCTTTCAAGGTCCGGTTAATCTCCAGTGATAAGACTCTGAGGAACTACAGGAGCTTTTCCCAATTCTTCCTCTTTATCAGCTTGGAGAAACTTCTCTCCAAATAGCTAAGGAAATTATTTATATTCTTACTGACACTGGTGCCACATTCTTGTTGTTCAACCACACTGTCATTAAACAGCCCCTGCCTCAGAGCAGTAAGACAGTTCAAATAGTGGGGATTCCAAATAAGCCTCACAGGTTCATATTTCTGAATCTATTTCTTTTTGTTTAATCCTCAAGAGATTCACATTGTTTTCTCCTTAATTCTTCTGTCTGTTCCATTTATTAGATGAGACTTCTTAAAGAAGTATGCTGAATATTCTTTTCCCGAAAGAAAGGAATAATGTTAGAATTTCATGATAACTGTTAGAATGGCCAATTAGGTGAATCAAATGGCCTTTTAACATCTTTTATTCTGTTTTTTGTTTTGTTTTGTTTTTGTTTTTAGTACATTGGCTGAATCAGAAAGCATTGATTAATGTTCCCATTGGACAAACTGCCATCTTTTTTATGGGCAAAATCTTCAACTGATACTGTAGAATCCACAGTTCACCTCTTAAGATTCAAGTCGATCTTTCAAAACTTCTTTTCAGAATTAATCTATATTCTATGAGTAAAGAAGCCCTTTGAGGTATGACACCCATAATAGAAAATTACGTGACTCAGGGCCTTATCATTCCTTGTACTAGTACCTGTAACACTCTTATCTGTCAGAAAGCCGAAGGGACCAGTGTGGAGTTTTGTCCAGGACTTCCAAGCAATAAAACACATTGTTATCCCTCAACACCCTGTTTCTACCACTCATATGCTACTAGTAGTTATCCCAACTAGAAGTATATTCTTTATGGTAATAGATTTAGTATCCCAGTTGATGAAGCTACCCAATGCTTTTTTGCCTTCACTTGGGAAGTAATGCCTGAACAGTAATGCCTTAGCATTTTGCTGAAAACCCTTTTAGTTTCTCACAAATTCTGAAGACTGATTTGGATGATATAATTTTCCCTGAAGATTCCACCTTATTTCAGTAAGTGATGACTTACTTCCAAGCTCTTCCTCTCAGGTCTCCTTACAGAATGATAGCATCTGTTAGAATTTTTGGCCTTAAAAAGACACAATTTGTCCAAACTGAGGTTTGATATTTAGAACATCTGATATCAGAACAAGGATTACACCTGGATTCAGATAGGTTTCATGGTGTGTATAAATTTTCCAAGGTTCAAAACTAAACATCAGTTGTGGGGTTTTCTTGGGCTAGTTGTTATTAACAAAATTGAATCTCATATCTCTTTCTTATGGCCAAACCTCCATATGTCTTACTAAAGAATAAAAGTTCTTGATGACATAGCCTTTAAAGCCTTAAAGGAGAGTCTCATAAACCCACCTGCTCTTGGGCATCTTAACTCTTAAATTCCCTGTTTCCTTTTTGTGCATGAAAAGGAAAAGATGACCTTGGGGTATTCACTCAAAAACATGGGGATCAACACAGACCCTAGGATATTATAGTCAGCAACTATACCCTGTGGCTCGGGTATATACCCCTTGTCTTAGAGCCATTGCTGCTACTACTCTCAGTTAAGGCTACAGAGAAAATTGTTACAGAATCCCCTCTAACCATCTTTGTACCTCATGCAGTAGAAACTCTCTTGAATTCTCATTATACCCAGCATCTTTCAGTTAGTCACCTTACTTCCTGTGAAATCCTTTTGTTATATAACTTTCACATTGTAATAACCTAATCCAGCTACTTTTCTCCCTTCTGAGGCTGATGAAGCATCTCATGACTACTTGATAAAGATGGGTCACCTCATTACAGGAGATTCCTCAGGTAAAGTTGATTTATCAGGGTTTAGAGGTGGTTCATACTTAAAAATGAAAATGGTAAGCAATGACCTGGTTATGCTGTTGTAACCCCTTTTGAAGTCTTCGAAGCAGCATCTTTGCCTTTGGCTACCTCAATACAGCAGGCTGAATTCTATGCCCTTGAGATTGCATTTTAACAATGGGTAAAACTGCCAACATTTTTACTGACAGTAGCTATAACTTTGCAGTTGTTCATGACTTTGGAATGTTATGAAAGCAACATATGTGGTTCTCTTACCTCCAAAAGACATAACATGAAAAATGGTTTATATATTCAGGAATTACTGGATGCTATATTTAACCTGATGCTTTAGCTATTAAAAAGATTTCAAGACATTATAAACTTGACTCCCCGAAAGCTAAGGGAAATCACCTTGCTGACATTTCTGCTAAGAATGCTGCTCTTAAAGCCATCAGCAGCAGTTGAACCTCTGTGTTGGTCCAAAGAGATGTTTCCCCAGTTAATAACAGAAGAACTGACCACAAAAGCCAACAACTGACTTTGGAAAAAGAAAAAACAAGATTGGAAATCCAGCAATTGTTAATTTGATAAGAGAAAACTCTGGTGTGACCAAATAACAACTCAGTCCTACCAGAAACTCTAAAACTTCTACTCCTGACTATTGTACATGCATTAAGTCATTGGTCCCTGACAAAATGATAACATTTATAAATCAATATTTGTAGGGAGATATTAACAAGGCTGCAAAAAGTGCCTACCTTCAGTGCCCCATATGTCCAAAGTACAACCCAGGGAAGCCTGTTCTGACTGCTGCTGGACATTTTAAGTTATCTAACAAACCATTTGAGGTTTGGCAAATAGATTTTCTACAGCTTCTCCTGTATCATAGATACTGATATGTTTTAGTCATACTATGTATGTTTCTCATTGGACTGAGGCTTTTTCTTATAGAGAAACTAATGCCTCTACAGTGGCTAAAGTCTTTTTGGAAAAGACTATTCCCACTTGGGGAGCTCCTCTCCAACTCCACAGTGACCAAGGAACCCTTTTTAATGGTTGGGCGCTACAACAAGTCTGTGCCATTTGGCCAGTTCTATAGCACTTTCACTGTGCTTACCAACCTCAGCCTTCAGGTTGAGACAAACGTACTAATGCATTACCAAGATTTGGTTGGAAAAATCTGTAGAAATTCCAAATATCTTGGCCAAAGTATTGCCATTAGTCCTTTTAAATCTCAGGTCTACTCTTTTTAGGACTCAAGCTTTCACCTTTCTAGACAATTACAAATGCCCTATGCATTTGGCTCCTGCTTTTGATCTTCAGTTGATAAATGGAGACATACTTTAATACTGTAAAGGCTTAATTGCTTCTATTGAAAATAATCATGCTTTGGTAGAACAATCTTTTCACAGTGTACTCTGAGGAAATTAAAAACCAAAAATCCATACTCTACAACCTGGAGATTTCATTTACTAGAAAAGACACCTCAAAAAACATTCTCTCCAGACTCACTGGAAGGACCCTTACTGGGTACTGTTGGCTTACCCTTATTCTACTAAACTCCAGGGAGCAGACTCTTGGATACAGGTGTCATGCCTAAAGAAGGCATCAAACCTGTAGAGAGTGGGTTGTAAGTTGACAAGGGTCCTTGCAACCTGTGAGGGCAACCAAGGGTTACCTCGCCTCAGCAAACTCCTTCTGAGAACAAGAAAGCATAAACATAGCTACAGGCAGGCAAACAGGCTTAAGGTCATGAGAAGATATGGCTTGGGAAAAAATGGAAGAAACAGTATTGTTATGCCTAAGAGAAACTGCTTATGCCAACTAGTATGTTCTTGTATAAAAGCAGCTTGCAAAAATAAAACTGGGCTGTTGTCCATCATCAGTGGGCAGCAAACCTCCTGATCCCCACTTTCTGTCTTCTTTCTTTTCTTATCTCCCACCATTTTCTCTCAGGTTTATTTTCCAGGATTGCTCTGGATGTGCAGGATTTACCACTTGCTGGACACGGCAACAACTGGAACTGCACACAGTCTCATGATCTGCAGTTAAAGCTGTCAAAATTTAAAGCAGGTGACCTCTGAAGGAAATAAATTGCCAAAAAGACTGAATTAGGCTTGTACAAGTCTTTTCTTACTATGGATTATTATTTTATTTTTCTTTTTTCTTTGAAATAAATGTGCCCTTGTTTATATTTTCTAACCTATTTTGAAAAAAGGGGAACTTTTCTGGTTTTTAAATCTATGATCAAGAACTCTGATCTATTTTAGTATATGTGCTGCTGAAGCAGTCCCTTCCTGACATCAAGGGATAAAATGGCTGCTGAAATTGGAAGACTGGACAGTTGATCAGTGATGCTTTAAAAGAAGGGTCTCAAACAAAAGAGGGAAATGATAAAGACTAACAAACTTTAAGCAAACATAATCTGTTGGAAGGGTCTATGGGAAGAGCTAAGGCGTATGGGAGTTCGCATGAGAGCCCTAGATGAGAGAACACTACAGAAAGAACTCTATATTTATGATAAAGGCCAATGGTTGTAACTTCCACTTCTCTTACCTTCCCTTTCCCTTATGTAAATAGCCCTTCATCTTGGCACACAGGCCAGAGTGTGCACATGGCTTGCCATGTCTGCATGTACTGGGTTGCAACCTTATATTTTTTTCCCAAATAAATTCTTTTTTGGTGTTGAAACATCTACTTAATATTTTCAGTCAATACTGGTATTACCAATATTCCTCTCTAAACTGGATTATTCCCATTATGACATAGACATGTTTTAATAGTTGCTATCTTATAAAAGACTAAAAGACTGTTTTAAAACCATATATTTCCACTTTTTTACCGTCTAAATTTTTTCTTCTGAGTAAAATTTTTACAAAATAATTGTCTATGTTTGCTGTATCATCTTTCTCAATGCCTCTTAACTCTTTTACTTACTTAAATCTAGCATGTGTCCCAGAAATCCAGTAAAATGACAAAGTCACAAGTGACGTCCATATTACCAAACATAAGGGACATGCCTCTCTCTTATCTTAGCCCAGCCACAGTGATCTATCCAGTTAAACACTTCTGCCTCATGATAACATTTGTCTGTCATGTTATGGAAACAAAGACTCACCAAATGAGAACAAGCCAAGTATTTAGAGCTAACTATAGCAAGGGTGGTAGTCACCATAACTTAGATTTGGCAAAGACTCAAAGGCAGGCAGAGGAGTGGGGAAACTTTGCAATGGAAAAGAGGGAAGCAGGTTCAGGTGAAGCCTGAGTGCTGGCTGTTGGCGCGGAAAGCTGCCTGCAACTGAGAGCAACAGGGTGACGCATGTGATTGGTTAGCTGAACATATTTGGCTTTCTTTAATTGGTCTTAAGTTAGAAGTAGGTCTTAAGTAGTGAAGCCACTGGGTATTGATTAAGTCTTGGCCATTTGGGGCAGATTGTTACAGAAGTTATTGTTTGGCTTCCTGGATTGTTTATAGAGTTACAAGTCTAATGTATAGCAGGCTGCCTTACTGGGCCAGTTATTATAGATAAAGGATTAGTTTCCTATATGACACTGATAGGCTAACTATACAAATGGACAATGGCCAGACCATATATAAGAATAGAATTCTGATTTACAAACTGCACTGACTTGCCCAGGAAACCATCTGGGCCCAAATGGCCAGTATCCTATTTGTATATTCAGTCCCAGTGCCTTCCAGGATCTTACATTCTGATTGCCTTTACTAGATGCTATGCTCATGTTCTTGTTTGCCAACCTCTCCTGCCCACACTTCTCTACATGGTGAAATGTATTATGGATGAGACCTGAGTCCTGAGTTCTCTCCTTTTTTTGATTACACATCCTTTTTATGTTTATCTCCTATAATCTTGTACCTTTAAGTAGAGTTAATAGGTTGGTTTTCTATAATCCCATATTCTGATGTCTGCTGAGTTTATTTCTATAATACCAGCCCATCCTACTTCCACTGGATACACTCTTGGGGACTTGCAGCTGTGTCACCGTTCTCAAGCCCTGGGCTGATTCTGTGTGATACTTCTCACACACCTGCGGAGCATGCAAAGAGGCTGAGGAGGAGAAGTGAAAGTGCTTTAAAATCAGGAAAATCAATAGTTTTTATTGTATAGTGTTAAACAGGCACAAATCTGAAAATGCTTCTTTTAATCAAAATCAGAATGTGATGGAATTTTTAGGAAATCTAATTTAAATATAGCCTCAGTCTCTTCTATTATTTTTTAAATAAAAATAAATCTTTTGAATAAATCAAATCTAAGTAGTGACTGTCACTGAAGGTTATGTTTTTAGAGGCATAGAAAAGAAACATGTCCTTAATACTTTACAGGCTGTTTCCTCACCTGGATATCTTTTCTCCCTACTCAGAGTTTGACGAGAGTACACCACCTATAGTTAAATTTCTTTCTGTCACCACATATTTGACTCACTTTACTTCATCTACCTACCCCCTACCTCTCCCCTCCCCCTCTAAGAACCACTAGTCTATTGTCCATGCCCATGAGTCTTTGTTTGTTTGAACTGTTTGCTTGTTGCTTTTAGGTTTATTTTCCAAATATAAGTGATATCATATAGTTTTTAACTTTTCCTGTCTGATTTATTTTGCTTAGCATAATTATCTCAAGGTACATCCACACTGTCTCAGCCTTTTAGCTCTTCTTATGGCTGAGTAATATTCCATTGTATACATTTACTACAGCAGCTTCTTTATAAAATTATGTATTAGAGGACACTTAGGTTGCTTTCATGTCCTGGCCACTGTGAATAATGCTGCTATAAATATTGGTGTACAAATACCTTTTCAGATATGAGTTTTCAAGTCTTTGGGGGTAAATACCCAGCGGGGGGATTGCTGGATCATATGGTAGATCAATTCTTATTTTTTTGAGGAACTTCCATACTGTTTTCTATAGTGGCTGTACCAATTTGCAGTCCCAACAATAGTGTATGAGAGTTCCTTTTTCTCCACATCCTTCCCAATATTTGTTCCTACTTGTCCTGTTGATTATAGCTATTCTAACAGGTGTGAGATGGTATCTCATTGTGGTTTTGAACTGAATTTCCCTAATAGCGCATGATGTTGAACATCTTTTCAAATATTTGTTGGCCATTTGTATGTCTTCTAGGAAGAAGTATCTATTCAGGTCCTCTGCCCATTTTTTAATTAGATCTTTTGTTTTTCTGTTGTTATTGAGTCGTATAAGTTCTTTGTACATTTTAGATATTAGGCCCTTTGGAGGCATTGCTTGCAAATATATTTTCCCATTTGGATGGTTATCTCTTTACCTTGTTGATGGTTTCTTTTGCTGAGCAGAAGCTTTTTAGTTTGATGTAGTTTTATTTATTTATTTTGGCTTTTACTCTCCTTGTCTTTGAGGTCAAATTCGTAAAATCTTTAAGTCCAAGGTCCATGAGTTTAGTTATGTTTTTTTCTATGCAATTTATTGCTTCAGATCTTGTATTCAGGTCCTTAATCTATTTTGAGTTAATTTTGGTGTGTAGTGATAGACAACAAGTGATAGACAACACTCTATTTTCATTCTTTAGCATGTGGCTTTCCAGTTTTCCCAGCACCATTTATTGAAGAGGCTTTCTTTTCTCCACTGTATGTTTCTGGCTTATTTGTCTAAAATTATTTCCCCATATAAACATAGGCTTACATCTGAAGTCTTGAATCTGTTGGTCTGTTTTTCTACCAATATCATGCTTTTTTTAGTTATTGTCACTTTGTAGTATAATTGGAAGTCAGGCAGAGTGATGCCTACAGCATTGTTCATTTTATTCAGGATGGCTTTGGCAATTCAGGTTTTTTTGCACTTCCATACAAATATGGTGATTTTTATTTCCATTTCTTTTAAAAATGTCGGTGGGATTTTGATGGAGATCGCATTAAATTTGTATAATGCTTTAGGTAATAAGGTCATTTTTACTATGTTACTCTTACAATCCAAAAACATAAAATATCTTTCCAGTTCTTTGTATCTTGTTTGATTTATTTTAATAGAGCCTTGTAGTTTTCATTATATATGTCCTTCATATGTTTCATTTATTCTTAGGTATTTTATTCTTTTCATTGCAATAGCAAAAAAATTATTTTCCCCAATTCTTTTTCAGAAAATTTATTATTAGAGAATAGGAACACTATGGATTTTTGAACATTTGGTTTTGTATCCAGAAACATTACTGCACTTGCTTTTTGTTTTTAGTAGTGTTCTTGTGGAGTTTTTAGGGTTTTCTATATACAGAATCATGTCACCTGCAAATAGTGACACTTTGACTTCTTCATTTCCTATTTGGATGCATTTTCTTTCTTTTGCTTGACTGCACTCTCTAGGATCTCCAATGTTATATTGAATAACAGTGGCAATTATGGACAGTCTTGTCTTATTCCTGACCTTAGAGAGAAGATTTTTAGTTTTTCACCATTAAATATAATGTTGGCTGAGGGTTTGTCATATATGGCCTTTATTATGTTAAGGTAATTTTCTTCTTTACCAATTTTGTTAAGCGTTTGATCATAAATGGATGCTATCTCTTGTCAAAGGCTTTATCTGCATCTATTGATATGATCATATGATTCTTATTCTTTTAGTTTATGTGGTGTATTGCATTAATCAATTTGCATATGTCGAACCATTCCTGTTCTCTTGGGATGAAGCTCACTTGATTGTGGTGTATAATCTTTTTAATATGTTGCTGTATTCGGTTTGCTAGAATCTTAATTAGAATTTTTGCATCTGTGTTCATGAGAGATATTGGCCTGTAGTTTTTTTTTTTTTTTTCTGTGTTATCTTTACCAGGTTTTAGGATCAGGGTAATGTTGGCCTCATAAAATTATTCTGGAAGTATTGCCTCCTCTTAAATTTTTTTGGAAGAATTTTAAGAGAATAGATATGAAAATTTCTTTGAGTGTTTGGTAGAATTCACTGGTGAAGTCTTGTGGTCCTGGACTTTTACTTTTTGGTAGATTTTTGATGATTGTTTCAATTTCCATAGCACTGATTGGTCTATTTAGATTTTCCAGTTCCTCTTGATTCAGTCTAGGAAGGTTGTATTTTTCTAAGTACTTGTCCAGTTCTAGGTTATTAAATCTGGTATTACGTACTTTTTCATAGTATTCTTATATAATCCTTTGTATTCCTGCAGTATCTGTTATGATTTATCTTATTTCATTCCTGATTTTGTTTCTTTGTGTTCTTTCTCTTTTTTCTTTAATAATCCTAGCAGGGATTTGTCAATTTTATTAACTTTCTGAAAGAACCAGTTCTTTATTGCCTTTGTTTTTCTATTCTCGTTGTTGTTGTTCTCAATTTCATTTAATTTTGCAGTTGACTTTAAGCTTCATTTTTTCTTCCTTTTTTAGTTTTTTGAAGATGAAATGTTAGGCTGTTTATTTGGGCTCATACTTGTTTTTTGAGCTAAGCCTGTAATAATATAAACTTTCCTCTTATGACTGCTTTTGCCATGTTCCAAAAGTTTTGATATGTTGTACTATCATTACCATCTGTTTCTATGTATCCTCTGATCTCTCTTTATATTTCTTCTCTGACCCATTCATTCGTCAGTAGCATGTTGTTTAATAGCCATATATTTGTTGTTCTTCCCACTTTCTTTTTGCAATTGATCTCTAGTTTCAAAGCATTATGATTAGAGATACGGTTTGTATGATTTCAACCCTCTTACTTTTGTTGAGAATACCTCTGTGTCCCAATATGTGGTCAATCCTTGAGAATGTTTCATGTGTGCTGCAGAATGTATAAGCAGCTGTTTTGGGATAAAATAAATGTCCATTATGTCCAGTTGCTCTAATGTGTCATTTACAGATGTTTTTGCCTCTTTGTTTTTCTGTTTGGATGATCTGTCCATATCCAACAGTCAGGTATTTAGATTTCCTACTATGATAATGTTTTGGTTTGCTTCTCCCTTTAGTTCTGTTAGTAATTGCTTTATATATTTTGGGGTCCCTGATTGGGTGCATCGATATTATAAAGTGTTATGTCTTCTTCGTGTATTAAGTATTATAATTATGAAGTATTCTTCAATATCTTTCTTTATCTTTTTTTATTTTGAACTATTTGTCTGAAAATGCATTGTAATGCCTGCTCCTTTTCCTCCCCTTCGAGAATGCCCATTATTCTTATGTTTCCTCTCCTGATGGTATCAAAATAGTTCTTGTATTTCTTTTTCATTATTATTCATTTTTCTGTTTCTCTCTTCTTCCTTCTGATTTATTGCTAGATTTCTGTCTTTGATATTGCTGATCCTTTCTTCCATTTGATTGACTCTATTTTCCATATTTGGTATTTCATTTTTCAACTCTTGTATTGTGTTTTTCATACCCAGAAGATTTATTTGGTTCTTTTTGAGGATTTCAATCTCCTTGCTAAAGAAATCATTCTGCTCATTCCTTGTTTTTTCAGTTCCTGAAATTGTTGATATGAATTGTTTTGGATATCATTCATTTTTTTCAGAAGTACCATCCTGAATTATCTGTCATTAAATTTGCATATGTCTATGTCTTTAAGCCTACCTCATAGAGATTTTTCTTTTTCTTTCTGAGATGCCTTGTCACTTTGATTGTTCATGTTGTTTAATGGATAATTTCTCTGACTAGGAATTAATGGTAGTGTATTGTGCATTTTTTTCCAGAAACAAGTTTTATTATATAAAGTTTTCTCTTTAGCCTGTTACAAAGAAGCTGTTTTTCTTTTGGTTTCCAGTAGGTGGTGTCTAAGCCTCTTGGACCCCTGCTTTATATAAAGTCTTAATAATGTCTTTTTTTTTCCTTATAGATATTCAATCATGCTTGCTAACTTCAGTTTCATTCCCTGTTAGTGTTAGTGATAGTTTCAGTAGCATTTGCTCATGTTCCCCTGGGTCTCCATGGTGTTTAGTCTTGGAGGATATCTGGGTTGGGGTTGGGGTCTGTGGCTCAGCCTCATTTTTTGCACCAGCTTGCCATCCCCACTTCTCTGCTGTCCCAGCTTCTCTGCTTTCTGCCCTGATCCCTGGGCACTGCCACCACTTGGAGCTCACAGCTCTCCCAGGCTGGGCTGTTGAAGAAACCCACTGCACCTTCTACGCTCTCTCTCCTCCTGCATGGAGCTCTGGCTGTGAGAGGTAGCTTCTTTGTTTCTCCCAGTTTACCACCTGACTCATAGGGTCTGGCCTGTGAAAGCTGTTATGTGCAGATCTCATGCTCAGATGAGCTTGTGTTCAGGTTGGGTGTTTTTTGTCAAGTTTTACTTTTTCAGCATATTATTGTTTCAAGGGAAGAGATCTGGGGACATTTCATAATCTGCCATGTTTCAAAGGCCTATAATTAATAAATGGTATAGGAACACCATTAGTTTAACACATTTAGTCTTTATAACTAAAAAATTTATGAGCACGTTTATGAAATCAGTCTTCTCTCAGCTATCCTTTGTTCATAATAGTGAAGTTGATCCTTACCCACTAAGTCAGGTGTTTGATTATTTTTTTTAAAAAAATTAAACTCACGGCTCTCAAATATGAAGTGAGTGTATGTCACAGATTTAATTAACTCATTAATAAGATAACCAGAAGGTAATGTTGCTTTAAGGGAACTAGATATGGTGGAAGTGTTTATAGCAGCTAGAAGAAAGAATTCTTAAACAAGAATACTGATTTTAGATAAAACCAGCTATTCTTCCTCAGGGAAAACCAGCTAACACTGTAAAGTTTTGAGATTATCTTTTCTATCAGACAAGAGTCATTTGTATTTGCATTGCTAAATGACAAAAATCATTTTGCTACAAGTTAACATCAATCCTTTCAGACTTACAACATACCATTATCAATAGTAATTAGCAAGTCAAACAAAGAAACAAAGGTCCATGCCTAGAGACTCACACAGCCCTCAGACAGGCCTTATCATCAAGCCCTAAAAGGATCCAGAATGAGAGAAAATCCCTTGAGCTTTTTTCCAAGTTTATGGACAATTTTTCTTAATAGCAGTTTATGAAGACTTTTCTCTCTCTCACCTGATCAATATCTAGGAGACTAAATATTTCTGGGAATTCATATTCTCAGATATATTATCAAGTTACCCTATTGTAAAATATCACCTAATTTTGAAATTGTCCACATGATTAAAAACAACAATACAATGTGGGGTATAATTTTGACTGAGAATAGAAATTGCTCTTAGAAAGCACAGTATTGATGAAATCTGTGCTATTGATGATACCTGTAGGCTCCCAGGTATCCCCATCACTGGAGAGAATGAAATGCCAAAAGCACTAACCCACATTTGGTCCATATGAAGGAGTGCAGGATTGCTTTTAGAGATGATCCAGAGCCTGATATTGATACATACCTGAAATTCATAAGCATGTTGTGTTTTCTCAAGGGTCTGCTATGTGTTCTGAGCTGCCTTCATTCTTAGAACATGAATTTAATTTGACTTTACCTGAAAGAGTTTAAAAGGAGATATGAAATGCTTTCTAAAATAATATTTATACAGTGGACACATCTTGCAGAAAGCACATCATGTTTCTGGCACTGCAGGTCTACCAGATATCATGAGTGATAGAGGTAGGGCCAGGATACTGGCCTAGGGTGCTTGGGTTAGAAGATCTGTGTGACTCTTGTGGTGATTCGATCAACTCCAAAGTTATTCCCATCTCACCACTAAAACATTATCTCCCTTTATTGCTAACGTTGGAGAAGAAAATCTTTTCCTCTATTTTCTGAGGCCTAGTTCTTGGGGCCTGCAAAGTAAATTAACAAAAGACCTAACAGAAGAAACATCATACAATTTTATCAATGTTTTACATGCATGAAATTTCATATATATGAAAGAAACAGAGAAGCAGAGAAGTAATTAGACGTTGTGGCTTATATTCCTTTTTTTAACAAAGGAAAGGAGGTTTTGGCTTTGAGTGATAATTAGTTTTAGGGAAATTACTAAGAAATAACAGTAGGAAAAGCTAAAGTAAGGCTTGTTTATGTATACTCCATCTCTGGTGATAAGTCACTCCCTTTTTCCTGGTCCAAGAGTGGGAGATAGCTTCACAAGGAGAGTTTTTGACCTGCTTTTAGGCAGAAAAGGGCCAAAAGACCTTCCAGTATCTGCTGTTTCTTATTGCCTCTGGCTCAAAAATTGCTTATGCCAAAGTGGCCTATTTTGGAGTGGTGTGTTCTGATCTAATTCACTAATCTTTCAACTCTCTGGGGTACGTGGAGAAGGCCTTTCTACCCTAGGAGAGGAAGGATCAATTTTGTTCTGTCTTCAGAAAACTTTATTAAGTATTTATTAGTGAGGTTAAATTACATTCTTTAATTTCACTACTTTCATGCAAAGAGAAAAAGTTTCTACCTGGATGCTGTATTGCTCTTTCTCAGTAAGCATTTGGCTAATTCCAACGATCTTGCTGTTTTCATTTTACTGCTATCACTCTGCAAGCCTTTATTTGTAGTGTAGTGAGTGGTTTGTTTTTCTTAGTGTCATAAGCACTCTTTCATAGCAGCTTTTCCATAAGTGTACTGGGATTGGTTGTTCAGGGGGTGGGGAAGGGCTAAAGATTTTAAAGCATTTCCTCTACAGTGTATTTTACATAATTATTGTTACTTTTATAAACATCTTAAGGTATCTTTTATTTATATGCTCAAGAAATGACAGGGTGAATTCTAAGACTCAAGAAGATGTGGGAAAGAATAAAAGAGCAGTCTGTTGAATTGTGGGTCTTGTCTAGACTTAGGTAGGTATGCGTTTGTTTAATGGTGGAACAGTATGTGACAAAGACAGTGAGTGCATTATCTGGTCTGTTGAAATGTGGCTTTTAGTAGTTTTTTTTTTTTTTAAAGACAAAGAGGATGCTTTAAAATGTTTTCTGAAAAAGTACCATTTAACAAAGTACTTTTGGAAATTAAAACTGGGAAATTATAATAATGTTATTTATCTAATATTTTACAGTTTTTTTTTGGTAAGTGGGTATTTCTTTTTTAACAGCTTTATTAAAGGCACAATTGATATAAAATAAACTATACATATTTGAATTGTGCAATTTGCTAGGTTTTGAAACATATGTGCATCCATGACACCATCTTCACAATCAAGATAATGAACATGTCCATCCCCCCCACAAAGATTTCTTTCTGTCCCTTTGTATCTTTCCCCACCCATCAACTGACCACCACTGACCTACTTTCTGTCACTACAGGTTAGTTTACATAGTATATAAAATTTTATATAAAGTTATACAGTGTGTATTATTTTTTGCCTGATTTCTTTCACTTTGCATAGTTAATTTTGTGATTCATCCATGTTGCTGCACTTATTATTTTTATTTATTGAATATTCTATTGTATGGGTATACCACAGTATGTTTATTCTTTCACTTATAGACATTGGTGTTGTTTCTAATTCAGGGCTATTACAAATAAAACATTTGCGTCTCAGTCTTTTTAATTTTAGCCATTCTATGAGATATATAGTAGAATTCTTTTGTGAATTTTGTTTGCATTTCTCTAATTACCTTGATGTAGAGCATCTTTTCACGTTCTAATTCCCATTCCCTATATTTTGGTAAAGTGTCTGTTAAATCTTTTGACCACTTTTTAAAAAGTTACATTATTGACTTTTATTATTGGGTTATAAATTCTTTACATATACAAATTTTTATCAAATATGTTATTTATAAGTATTTTCTTTAGTTAATGGTTTCTATTTTTATTCTTAATTGTGAGTGCTTCTTTCAAAGAAAAGATACTTTCATTTGGATTAAATTCAATTTATTGACTTTTTTTATGCATTGTGATTTTGGTGTCATATCTAAGAAATATTTGCTTAATCCAAGGTTACAAATATTTTCTGCTATGTTTCCTTCTAGAAGTTGTATAGTTTTAGGTTTTACATTTAGGTCTATGATCAATTTTGAGCTAAATTTTGTATAAAGAATGAATCAAAGTTTATTATTTTTTTTAAGAATCAAATTGTTCCGGCTCTATTTGTTGAAAAGACTATCTTTTCTCCCCCAATTGCATTTATATCTTATAACAAACTTTAAAATAAAAACTATTATGTCGTGAACTTTGTTCAAACCCAGTCAGATTTCTATCATAAAAAATGCACCTTAAACCACTTGAATTCAGATCTCAAGCTCTATAAATATGCTCCCACAACTCCTGGTTCTAACCACTGCTGAGACTGCTAAGATTCTGTTAAGGCACTGATCTTACCCTCTATTAGAGGTTTAATAAACTTAACTGTGCTTTATATAGGAATTATAAATTGACAAATTCCAATTTCACCTGATAATTTCCTTGTTCCAATTGAAATAATTGTTTCAAATTGTGTTTAAATGGCAATGTTATATTTAATTAGAGTTCTTTTGTCAGGTGAGTTTTTTATGTGGGGTTTTTCTATCACACTTAAATTTTTCTGTTGTGAAGAAGACCTGATATTAGCTTTTGAAGAGAAAAAATTAGTCAAATTTGCATTTATGATTCTTGATTTCCTTATACTTTAATATACTTTAATATACTTTAAAGTATATACTTTAATATACTTTAATAGTTATTAAGGGTTTCATAGACATGTTTTCCACTTGTATTTAATTATTTATTCATACAAAACTTACTTCTGAGAAACATCAATCTGTAACACTGCAACAAGAAACTATTTAAACTATAAACCCCAAACACTAACATTTCATCTTAGCTATTCCTAGCAAACATAATGTAAACTTCAGTGAAGGTATCAGAGTAGGATAGATTAAATCCTTGAGAAAGAAATGGGTGACCCAAAGTGCATTTGCTTATAAAAACATGTTCTTATTAGAGTCCTGTGTTCATTTCTCTTAGTAATAATATGAGCCATTTATTAAATTCTCAGAATGCTACTAGCCCAGGTCATTTCCCATAAAATATTTTTATAAAATACCAGGGAGTTTATTCTCATTGAAAATGAGAATGTGAGGAGTAGAGCTCCAAGGCCTGGGTCTTGGCCTGTGGGACTCTGTACCATCTCCTTGTGCAGGATCATGGGAACCTCAAACCTACTGAAATTGATGTGTTCTCCCAATGCCAATCATCTTGTTTATTTCATTTCTTCTTTTGTTCTAATATACTATTCAAGTTTGGCATGGAGGATTTGTATGCTGGGTTATTTACTGTACACAATTAGAAAATCCCTCCATGGGTGTTGTTCAGTCTCTGTCCCTGGCTTTGGCCAAAGATGGGTCCACTTTCACATTGTCACTCCTTAGATGAGGAGTTGGAGAATCCTGGCAATTGGCGTACTCAATCAATACTGCACAGGACATTTTTCCTCCTTTGACATTTCAGAATCTGAAAATTAAATGCACACATTTTGCAGGTAGATTGGAAATGGAATTGTCTTCTCTGTACTTTTTATGTGCAGATTAGGTTTTGAAACATTGAACTGCTGTGTGAGCTTTATCTTGTCTTGGTCAGCCATCTATATCAGCAGTACGAGGTGATTCTGGTCCCCAGGCCTGTCTCATATTTTCTTTCACCCACTAAATGGCTCCAACCCAAGGCCCCAGGAGTGTGTTGGTTCCCCAAGGAATAAAATCCTACCAACCAATTGCTTATTCCAGCTCCTCATTGGTGCATTACAGTTTGTAAACCCAGCTTTTCTTCTTACTACTTCAAAATTAATCCTACAATTTCCTCATTCTTCCAGAACTGAAGTTATCCACGTGAGAACTAGAAAATTGCTTCCTTAAGCCACCTTGAGCCACCTCTGGTAGGAAATGCTGTGCTGAAGATTGGAAGATTGAGTTTGTGGGTAGATCTGATTTTCCTGAATCTGTCATAATATTGTCTGCTTCACTATGCTGAGAAATGAAAGTTTCCATGAGGCTGTCTGGAGTTCTGAAACACAAATATGGTTGTTATATATATAAATTTCTCAAGACTCTTTTTATTTTTTTTAAGTAAAATTATTGCCTTATGTTTAAATCTATTGAATGAAATGTTTTTTTTAATATTCTACATATTTTTGGCTTTATAATATCAGGCATGCCTATGGAAAGAAGCATTTCATTAGAGATGGGAAGTAGCAAGTATTCAGAACAACAGCAATCATTTCAGGAGTTTTTCCTGGACAAAAGGTTGGTAAAGCTTTTCCGTAAAGGGACAGGTGTTCAAAATGATATTTAGAGAAGAGAAGTCATAAAGGACACCTATTGAATGCTTTAAATTTGAGTGTTTGGTGACATTATGATATGGTACAGAAAGGAGATGAGAGAACCTACACGGTACAAGTAAAATGCTTTCATGTATATGTATTCATTATTATCCTCTTGTCCTTTAACACTATTTCTATTGATTCAGTATAAAAAATTCAAAGAAAGATTCTGCTCATTTACTGTGTACTTACTTGAATAGTAGATGAGGATTTTTGAGATAAACTTTAGAAGGATGTGGCTATATAAAGTAGTTTTTTAATTTCACAAGATTAAGAAATTACATACTAATTCTAAAGGATGTTTTGCTTTGGATTCAAGTTCAAATGATGTTGCAAGCTTGCTCTGAAAGGGGCAGAATTATTTTCCAGAAAATGTTGACAAAGGTGTGCTAGGTTATGAGAAGTCAGTTCTCCTGTTCTCTGGTGTGTGAGAGAACACTGTGTTTCCCCCTGTAAACAACGAGAGAAGGGAAATAGATAGGCTCAGGGGATTTCTTGATGCTGAGCCTAATGAAAAGCACCTTTCATACTTCACCTGTTCAGCACCATTAACCTTCCTGGTAACTGAAACATTTGAAAGGGGGAGGTATTTGAGCCTTTATTATTTAAGCCTCCAAATAAAGGAGTGACTGTAGATTCTTACTTCAAGCTATTACTTTAAATAACTTTTTAAAAAATCATCTACAACAATCTCTTTCTTTTTTTGAACTCTAAAGATATAATCATTCCTTTCTTTTGCTTTTTGTCTGTGGATAAAAATAAAATACTCAACACTAAAAGGTGGACTTTTGTCATTTAATTCATGTAACTAATACAGTTCATATGTAGAAAAATGTTATGACAAAAAGGGAAGTCTTGAAGGCTTGCCCTAGGAGATTCTAGTGGAATTCAAAGCGTTATTAGGTGGACAGGCAAAAATATAACTTTATTTTCTACATGGGAAACCACTCCCTGGAAATAAAAAAATGCAAATCCAAAAAATGACCTAGCACAAGTTGCAGAATAATAGCATGATATAATTACATTATAAATAAAATGACCCTAGTCTTAGAAATGTGTGTATGAACATGAAGAAAGTTGATTATCAGCAGTTACATCAATGACATAGATCAATGGAAGTGTGTGTGTGTGTGTGTGTGTGTGTGTGTGTGTGTGTGTGTGTGTAGAGGATAGTTATTAACATTTCCCTATACCAATTACACTTTTATATACAAGCATGTATTTCTGTGATAAGACAAGAAAATCTAGAAAAACATTTTAAAAGTAGTTATCTTTGCAAAAGCTAAAAGTTTCTATAATTAAAAAACAAGGCATCGAGCTTATGTTATATATGGTATTATACATTGGCATCTATATCAGAATTTGCTATTACAAATTAGATTCTATCTGCTTTTAAATCTAGTACTTGAATTATGCAGCCATTATTCAAACTAAATTACTAAAATGTTAAATATTTCTATTATCTAAATCAAAATGAAACTGAAAAAAGAAACAAGACAGTTCTAAGTTTCTGATACAATTTTTAAAATAGTGAGAAAATGAAGCTAAGAGATGAAAAATATTTAATTTCTTTTATATTTAATTTTTTTTTTCATAGCAAATATCCTATGCTGTGTAGGAGATTGAGGTCTTAATAGTTTCTATTCTTCATTCTTCTCTGATTCACCCTCTTTGCCACATGAGTTTTCCACTGAAATAGCAGAATCTGTTCTTTCTACCCTTGATTTTGAGTTAGGTCATGGGATTTGCTTTGGCCAGTGGAATGCTAGCCAATGTGACACATGAAAAATCTCAGAACAGACTTATATTTTTCTGTTTCTTTCATTGTTTTGTACCATCATTGCATGAGATGTCTAGGCCTGTTTGTTGCATAATAAGACTTCAGCCGGACATCCCATATGGGCATTTTTAGAACAGCTGCCAGCCAGCTCCCCTGACAGGTAAGCTTGAGACCAGAACACCTGCTGAGTCATGATTGTGGCCTTGAGACTCCTGAGCTCAGTACAGTGGTATCTACCACTAAGGTTTGAGGTTGTTTCACAGCATTATGATGGGAGTAAATAATTAGCTGATGGATCTGATAATGGTTTTAATTCTCAATTATTAGTTAAATTTTTATTTGGAATAGTTGTAGTAAAGTAGATATTAATGGATTCAACCTATTTCTAGAGTTTATGTATTCTTTTTTAAATAGCTTTGAGATGTAATTTATCTATAATACAGCTCACCTATTTAAAGGGTCCAATTCAATGGGTTTTAGTATATTCACGAATTTTTATAGTCATTCCACAGGCAATTTTAGAGCATTTTTATTACTCTAAAAAGAAATTTTTCTCCTTTTAGCTGTCATCCTCCAATTTTCCCATCTCTTACCCCTGCTCCCCAGCCCTAAACACCACTACATCTACTTTCTGTCTCTACAGATTTATCTTTTCTAGACATTTCATATCAGTGGAATAATAATATATGGTTCTTTATGTCTGGTTACTTTCACTTAGCATGTTTTCAAATTTCCCCCATGTTGGAGTATCAATTAATACTTCATTAGTTCTTCCCCCTCCCCAGTCAACATTTTAGTAACTAAAATTAATCTAAACTAAGATCTGTAAATCTATTAAAGCTACAACTTTTGTATCCATGAGACTATATTTTGCTTTCTTATTTTTATTAAAATAAAATTTAATATTTTAAACATTTTTAAAAATTTAGTGGCATTACATTCACAGGGCTGTGAAACCTTCACCACTAAAAGTTTCAAAAATTGTTTTATCTTTCCTAAATGAAACTCTGTACTAGTTAAACACTAACACCTCATCCTTCCTGCCCTCAGGTCCTGGTAATCACTGTTCTATGTTTTGTCTCTATAAATTCGTTCATTCTAGGTCCCTCATTTAAATGGGTTCAAACAATATTTTAGTTGTCTTTTGTGACTTTATGTGTCTTATGTTACGTGGTATGGTATCAAGGTTGATCATGTTGTAGTACCCATAAGAATTTCCTTTATTTTTAAGGTCAAATATTATTTCATTGTATGTACAGATCACAGTTTGTTAATCCATTTACGTGTTGATGAACATTTGGGTTGTTTTCACCTTTCAGCTATTGTGAATCATGTTGCTATGAACATTCATGTACAAGTTTTTGTGTGGACATGTTTTCATTTCTCTTGTGTATGTACCAAGGAGTGCAACTGATGGTAGCTCCAAGTTAAAAAATTTGAGGAATCCCAGATATTGCTTCAAAGTAGCTGCACCATTTCACATCCCTACCAGCAGTGTACAAGGGCTCTTACACCTCCATATCCTCGCCAACATTTATTATTATCTGTCTTTTTTATTATAGCCACCCTAATGGGAGTGATATCTCAGTGATGAATTTCAGTATTCATAAATTCTGCACAATTTGAAGCACACTTCATTGTCAAAGTAAGTTTCAAGAGCAAATTTAACAAAAATGATAACATTTCTTCACCAGTGATTATAGCAGCATAAATTTCATTAATAGCCACCATAGGACTTTTAACCAAAAAGAGGAAGATAAAAATAATATAATTAAATATACAAGTATTAACCTAAAGAAGAAAAGCACAACAATTTTCATGCTTTTGATCTCTCTGAAAAATAAACCTTATTCTCCTTGACTATAGCATACAATAAATGATATATCTTCAGCATCTGTGAAAAACTCAGTGCCTTCTGGTAGATTTTACATTGAGACTAAAGTCAATTCTACTCTAAACTAAATTTAGAAAGTATGTCTGATACCTGGAATGAAATGCTCAAGATGATATTATTACTTTTCTCATCCTGCAATATTTTTTTCTACATTTTTAAAACTTGTTTGAGGAGTACTGAAAGATTTTTAGATATGTCTCTGAAAAAATTTATTAGCGTGTCACTATTAAGCCTAACTATATCAACAGCTAAACTCATAAAAATTTTAACTCCTTTTCAATTTCTACTCAAATTAGTACAGTATATAGACTGGCGTTTTGTTTTTATGTGCTTCATTTAGTAAATGAGGTTTCTCAATACAAATGTATTGAGAAATGTATTATTTTTTTACTTTCTATATTGAAAGAGATACAATATAGATTCTGAATATATTCAATTATATTTAGAAATCTTGTCCCTTCCAGTATGACTCTTAAAATTCTTATATCAAGATAAGCTATTGATTTTAATTTTAAATGAAAAAAAAGAATTTTTTTTACAATACGCTCAACTCCACCACCCTCCTCCTATTCCCAAAGACATGAAGAAAAATTCAGTTAATTTAATACCTTCTACAAACTTAGAAATTTTGCTCAAAAGGTACAAATATATCTTTAAAGAAAAAAAGAGATTTTTGTGCTGGAAACCTATGTAGTTAATTCAGTAAATTTATCTGTCTTTGTGTTGTGGTTGAAGGAGATTCCAGCATCTGCCTTCTCTCTTTATGGGTGTGCATTAGCTGTTGCCACTAGTGGACATGTGCAAGGTGATATTGGACACTGTGGTGTTTGAACTAGGTGAAATGTTGGCTGCCTGACTCTGAGCTCCATTTTAACTTTAAGCTTCTCTGATTCTATTCAGGCTAGAGTGTAAGGAAAACTGTGTAATCGTGTGAATGCTTCCTTAAGCACTTTTGGAAATACCATGTAATATTAGTTTTTACTTCTAGTTCTCTGTTGTGGTTTATTCTAAGTTGTCTTAGATACCAAAGCTTTTACTGAGTTGAAACAGGTTAAAATTGATAGCAATATAAAGTTGACTATTTTTGCAGCTTAGATTTATGCAATCAGATGCATAATCCTTTGGCTGTTAAAACCCTAGCTTTTCAGTACTAATTATAGGGAACACAGCTCATCAGAGAGAACTGGCAAAGACGTTCAATGTGTGTTCTATATCACGCACGCGATACTTGTTCTCTTGGAGTCTGTTTCTTCATAATTGTTCTTCAGGATTTGTTGTTTGGGGGCTTATGGGAAAAATACTCTTAATGAAAATATTATTATATTTTATTCACAATATTCCAGCTTTGAGCAGATTTAATGACAAATCTGTTCCCATTAAGAAAGTAAAGTTAAAATGTATTTGCAGATTTAAATAAAACACACGGAAATAAGAATTTATTTATTTATTTTTATTATAGTGACATTGGTTAATAAGAATTTAGAGAGAGAAAATTGCTGAATAAAGAAGGGAAAATAATAGAGTTCTGTTTTAATCTGTGGAAAGCTTTGAGAAAGGATATCATTCAGGTTGGGCAAGTCAGTACTTCATCCTCTCAAGGACAAACTGGACCTAGGTATGAATGGAGGATGGAGATATTGGTCAGGAAATTTACCCAGTTCAGTTTCCCTTAGAATACAATTGACCCTTGAATAATACACTCTCCCAACGGGAACTGGAGACCAAGGCTATGTGGCTGGTACAGGGAGTGATCAGCAGGCTGCAGCCCTCTGCAGAGATTTAAAACCGATAATTTTATAACAGCTTCATGATTGGCTTTGATGCCCATTTTACAAAAGCAAAAACTGAGGAGCAGAACCACTAAGTGTTCTACTAAAGGAGGCATCTGGAGAGAACAAAACCAGGAGCCATATCAGCTACCTGTGGGCAAGTCCCTGCTCTGGGAATTGCTTTGCATGGTCTCTTCCACCCTCTTCACCTGGGGCTCCCCTTGTCTTGCGAGGTCATGTAATGGATCCCAGTGTTGACCTGCAGTCCAGTGTTCAATGTCCTACATTGCAGGAGTGTGAGCCCAGAGTCTCGATCCTTTCTGTGCTGGGTCTTATCTCTAGCTTGTAACCCCATCCTTAATGCCTGCTCCAGTTATTCACTGGCAGTGTCCTTTTTGATTTTGCTGGCATCAATTACTGAGGTGCTTATTAATCCATTTAAAATGGATTTCCTGTGAACAATTAAAGAGAGTTTTCACAAGTGACAACTATTTGTTACAAAGACATTGAGGATCTGTCAGAAGGGGTTTTCAGAGCTCTACTGACTTGGTTTGTAATTCAAGCATGGTTTGCTGTGTGACACTGAATGAGTTTTCTTAAACTCTCTGAGGTCCATCCACTCTGTCCTCCTGTTAGATAAGCATAGCAATATTTACTCCAAAGGAACACTATAACCATAACAGATTATAACACGATAATAGATTATATACACACAGTACCTGGTATATATGTTTAAAAATCCTAATGTAAATCATTAAATTATATTTGCTTTAAAAAATTAGAAATAAAATATTCAGGTACGAGGACTTGTGGCAGGTGCTGGAAGTATCTGGTGAATGAATGAAAGTCACTCCAATGTCTGTGACCTCTTTTAAGTTTCCCAATCCACCTCTGAGCAAGCTTTGCTGTTAGCATTTCCAAACTGTAGCCTGCTGGATGAACAGAAAATGTTTTTCATTCCCAGGGGCCCTGAGTGGGCATGGAGTAAACTGTAAAGTTGAGATCAGATGCTACATATTTTGGTCAAATTCTCAGGCTTCTAGTTGTTAACTGTATGGCCTTGGTAAGCTATTTAAATGTTTCATTCCAGTTTTTGTTTTTATTCAGGTAGCAAATTAGGAATCATAAAAACACATTTTCTGCTTTGTTCTGAGGCAAGAGGGGCCCTGTAAGTGGGGTCCTTTCATATTCTGTTCACTTTGGAAGATGCAAGAATGCCTGGGGCCTGTTCCCCAAGTCTCAGCACATTTGTCATGAGTTTGGTCAGTCTTAAGAGAGTATTGATCTCTGTGATGCCTTGCTCATGACTCCTTCATTTATATCCATTGGTAGCCTTTTTAAGAGATAGAAGAGGCCACTAGACTGGCAACTAATTTTGGTCATGGGTCTTGAAATCTTTTCATGTGTCATCTGGCTTCTAGCTTTATACTATGAAGCCACACCCCCTCCTTTTTTTTTTTATATGACTTTTCCTTTATATTTTTCAATATGTCCCTTTTGGAAATGCTTGCAAAAGAATCTGGCTAGAACGCAAGACATATACAAGTGTTTCAAAAGTCTTCATTTATCAATTAAATCTATCAATCCACCTACTTTGCATAATTTCACTTCTATGATATTTGGAATAACATTTCTTCTCCCAGGATGCCAGTTTATGTTTTTATGTATCCGCTGACCATAACTCTCAAGTATCCAAGTAGGAATATACATAATAAAATGCTGACACTAGTTAGTGGAAGCAGTGTGGGTTTTTAATTGTTTTTAATAAATTTGTTTTTATTGTTATAGCTTTATTGAGATATAACAACATACAACACAGTAAGTTTAAGGTGTAAAGCAGGATGATTTCACATATGTATATAAAAGGATTACCATAATACGGTTTATTAAGGAATTTTTAATATGAATTATAAATGAGTTGAAAAAACAAGTCTTTACATTAGTTTTCAATAAATGTAAATATTTTTTTCAAACTCGATTAGTTATTCCTCTCCAAACTTCTCCTTTCCAACTAAAAATAAAAGAATTACTATTATAAATGCTAATGCTGAAGCATCATCACAGCCGGCCTCCTCAGCTTGAGATTCCTTGAACTGCTCAACTGTTCTGAGTGGGAAACAGCCGGTAAAGAAGCTAGCACCGAGGATCCGCAGCGGCCTCCCAGCATCCGCACTGCACTCTCCCTCCTCCTTCTCCTCCTCCTCCTCCTCCTCCTCCTCCCTCTTCCCCTCTCCCTCCCTCTCCGTCTTCCCCACTCTCTCCCCCAACCCGCTACCTGCTCTGTTCTCCCGGCTCAGCTCAGGTTTAAGGCGGCCAGAGCAATGACTCGCTCTTCCGCACACCACCGCCAGGGGCGCCCGGGTCCACGTGGAGCCGGCTGCCGAGGGAGGGGGGAAGGGGAGCGGGAGGGGGGAGGGGAGCGAGGGTGGGGCGGGAGCAGTTGGAGGGGGCGCGGCGGGGAGGCTGCGTGGGATCGTCCCGCGCTGAGCCGGGAGCCCTGGAGAGCCGAGGGCAGGGCGCAGCAGGGCCCACGCGGAGCAGCTGCCGACAGCTTTGGTCTTGCGGTGGGGAGTCCCGGCGCCTGAGAACATGGATCCTGTCGCGGGAGCGTTGCTTGGGATGCTCTTCCTTTTGTCTGCTCAGCCCTGGAGCGCAGGAGTAGCAGGGAACACCTGTGAGTACAGCACCTGTTTTCAAACTTATATTGACAACTTAGCTTTTGTGTTTGTCTTGTTACTTACAGATGGAGTCTCTAGCATGTTTCTGAAAGTGAGGCATTTAAAAAACGTCTCTAAGTCCCAACGCTAAGATAGGATGGTGTACAACGATTTTACTCTTGTCAAGTCTAGATTACATAAAGCCTTTTTGACCTTTTTTTGTCTGAGCTGAATCCTATGTTGCTGTTTTGAATGTTCATGAACAAAGCTCAAGTTCTGGTAAAACCTACAATTCTCTAAGAGAGACCGGCGAGAGAATGGCATGAGATAATGAGAGAAAAGCATGCCAATATAGTCATGTATTTCTTCGTAGTATAAATGCATTTTGTAGCACTGAGTCAAGGAAAGGAAACCGCGACCTGCCTGGCGGGTCCTGCATCAGCACAGATGTTTTGAGGTTGGCGCCCTGCGAATCCATC
>PVKZ01005437.1:0-53454 GCA_004027375.1 Macroglossus sobrinus | reverse complement strand
TCTGACTCTGTGAGCATCAGCTGACGCTTCCAGGGTCTTAAGGGATTCAGAAGAGCCACATCCATCACCCTTGGGTGGATGATTTGTGCAGATGGGCCTCAGAATTCGATTAAGTGGTCCTTCAGTCCTAGAGAACTTTATCCCTCCATCTCCCCATGAATCAGCCAGAACCGTCCATCTAGTGCTTTTTGTATACGGATTAAGGGCTTTAAAAGACCACAACACCCATGAAAAATCAAAGTTGTTCCATAAGATCAGTAAGTCTTAAAGTGAATTATAGCAGAAATCGGTGTGTTTTCCAAGAAAGCAATTTCCAGAACCAAAATTCAGGGCATATTTCTGCGTTCAAAGTTTCAATTCATCTCTGCATCCATCATTCACTCAGGATGTTGCAAGGCGGTTAGTTTTATGCTGAGCTAGGAAACACACCTTCGTCTGTACAGCTTTGCACGCAGTTCCAACGGCCTAGAAATCTCATTCGGCTTCTGAATGCTGTGTCCCTCCATCTGCAACACACGAAAAGTGGCAATGCATCACTGTTAGGATGCTCTGTGCCTGGAACACACAGCAGGGTGTCTGCGCTCCTAACGACCCAATCTGGAGGCTTTCAACTACTTGAGCGCATAAATAATGCAAATGCCTTATGCCACCCAGGTTCACAGCCCAGGGGGATCATCCTGCTGGGAGACTCAGCTGGGGCTCATTTCCACATCTCCCCTGAGTGGATCACCGCTTCGCAGATGGCCTTGGTAAGTAATTTTGGCAGTAATCGTCCCCAGCCAGGCCGTGCTGGCCTCTCTGTGTGTTTCCCCTTGCTCTGCTCTCTCTAAATGTGCTGCCAGCTCCACACAGGTGCAAATTTCCCTTCTCAGCAAAATCTGCCGCACGAGGCACACGCACAGCCATTTCGGTTCAGCTCATTCCCAGCCATGTGAGCAGAAATGGGAGAGCATTGCCAGGACAGGCTCATCCCGAGAGCCGCCCCACTCATTAGAGTCGGGGGTGGGGGCGGGATGGCACCCCCACGAGTGGGAAGGAGACTTTGGCCCGACGGGCAAAACCTCATCCTACAGCCACCTGTGAGTGTGGTCTCCCGATCCCTCTCCTAGAAAACCGAAACTCTGATCCAGAGAAATTAAATGACAGAAGAGAGTGACGCATTCTCCCTCGACCCCGTCTTCTCAGACTAAAGAAATTGGACATGAACCCAAACATGCTCTCTCTCTCTCTCTCTCTGAACCTCTTTCAAGTTCCCCAACGGGGCAGAAACACACAAGTCCCTTCTCTAACGATGACCAAGCAGGGGAAGGTCTGGACCGATAAAAAACGCTCGTGGTCTCAAAAGAAGACCGCGCGTTTGGAAAAAAAAAAAAAAAGCTTGCCGTAGGAAAGAGTGACACTGTAAAATACTCAATTTAGATTTCGACAGTAATTGAGAAGCGATTGTGCCGTAAGATAAAAAAGAAGAAGAAGAACGCTCTAAGATCCAGGAAGACTCCTTTTAGGTCAAACAGTGACTCCCCAATATGAACATGAGCGACACTGACCAGCAAGGTGGACAGTGAGGAACGCAGGATGAGCCTAGCAGCCAGCTGGCGGGCTGGCTCAGAGAGGAGGCGTGCAGAATACATTCTGGAAAGTGAATAGAAAATACAGGAGAGGAAACACAACAGGCAGAGAGGAAGCAGTAACCAAATAAATAATAAAGACATGTTCTTGAGTTGAGGAAAGTTTTAATCTAAAACCCACACTGAGTGCCAAGGCCCCCCCCAAAAAAAATGCCTCTCTCATGTCTTGCTTTTTTCTTTTTATTCTAAGTACAAAGAAATAGATTCCAGTTATTCCGCCTAACAAGCCACCAGCCGGGTTACAGACGAGGAAAAACCCTTTTGCATCAGACATCTCTCTCAACACTACATTTCAGAAAATAGTGGAATGGCTTCCACAAAGTTTTGAGCTCAAAAGATTGTGTATCAAAAATATTCTAACTGCCAAGGTATTGTTCTTACACGTGGGCCACAGAAATTTATTCTCAGGCAAAGATTCAGAAAACATACCAGATGTATGTCTTCCTGAAAAAAATTATTTTAAGAAGTACTCTAGTTCACACTGAGCATAATATAAGGTGAAGGCCAAAAAAAAAAAAATCATTACTAGATTTGATTACATAAAATTTCAAATGCATGCAATGTCAAAAACTCATGAAATTAAAAAATGAATGAAAAACTAGAACAATATTTATAACATATAAGACAAGGTTTATATCCTCTAATAACAAAGAGTTCTTGCATCTCAATTATTGATTACTTCAGTAGCAATCAAAGAAATATAAATTAAAACGACATTGAAGAATCATTTATCATTTTAGGCCTCATATTTGCAAAAAGATGGTAAAATGGGCCTGTTTATTCATCACCAATGAGAGTTTGCTAGAACCTCTCTGTAAGGCAATTTGGCAGTATGTACAAAGTGACATTAACGTGTTTGTGGCTTTGCCAGGAATTCCACACCTGGAGATTTACCTTTAAAACTCATCAGGCATTTGCTCAAGAATCTTTGCATGTGAGTGTTCATCAAAGAGTTATTTATAAAAGCAAAAATGAGAAAAGGAATTAAAAATAAAAAACATAAGATTAGATATGTAAAATTATCTTACATCCACAAAATGAAACGCAACCACTAATACGCATATTACAGACACACTGTCAAGAAATGTATTTACGATCATTTGTCAGGGGCAAACGCAGGTTACAAAATAGTAGGTATGGACCCGTCTCTGTGAATATGTGACGTAGGTGTGTCTGCGTGTGCAAATGAAGAAGATCGTTGGAGGGATGGTTGGTGGGATTCTGGATATCTTTTTTCCTAAATAGTGGATCTGTATGATGTTTGCCAAATATCATAACAGTGGATTTGGGGGGTCATTTTGTTTTGTTTTCAGCAAAGAGCTAAGGAAAACCTCTCAAGAAAAACCAAAGCATCGCTTTATTTAACCTCTGTAAAAGCCCTCTGAGGCAGGAGTTATCACAGCGTAGGCTCACTTTACGATAGGTACTCAGAGAGGGGGAGTAGACTGCCTAATATCACACAGCTCTCAGGGGTCAGATCGTTGCTTGTCAGTGTCACCCTGAACAAGCCACCAAACTGCAGACTCTGTAAAAGGGGGTAGGAATAATCTCAAGCAAGACCATGTGCTTCGGGAGCTAACGGCTGTGAAAACACTGTAGACACTTAGGCTGGATTCAAACCAGACAAAAGTAGATGGACACAACTCACGCAGAGTGGGTTGGCAGCTAACCAGGCTTGTCCTTCCTACCCCACGTCTAGGCCTTCAGAGGCTGAGGCACGGGGTGCCTCTCGCTTTAGGGTTCTCCTGGAGGGGACAGGTTCTCACGTTCTGTCACCAGAGCCACAGCTCACTCTGCAGTGTGCTGAGTCTCTGGGGAAGAGAAAGACCCTCTGCGAAGACTCTTTAAAGAAGTCACTCCCGCAAGCCCAGCAGCCCGTCCCCTCCTGGAGTCGTGATGATTGGACTTTGAATTATAATGTTTGTTATCGGCTATTTGCAGCAACGAACTCATTGAAACCCTGCCGATGAGTATTGGTTGGCTTGGGTGTGGGTTATTTCCCACCCCATCCCATCCGCTGTCACTCTTGGCAGTAAGTAAATAGTTTTGAGAAATGGCTTTGAAAACAGCAATGGGGTAGGTAGGGCTGATGCAGAATCAGACGGAGAATAACGGTAATTGAGATTTATGAGTCTTATCAATATGTTAATCATGCCATTGATGGTATGTGTTAGTGCCGTTTGTCATGCATTTCAAGCATTTGATGTTCCAGGATTCTTAAAACATCTCTTCAGATTAACGTTCCTCTGCAAGCTAAAAATTAGCCCCGTCACTCCAAGCCTGGGCCACTTCTGTGGGCTACCGTTTGACAGGAAAGGCAGGTGGGACAAAAAGAATAAAAGAGAGGCATTTTGCATAGAAAGTTGATGCTGAAAATAAAACTTGATCACCAAGTTGTTGTCAAAGTAACGCTGTACAAACCACCCCAAATCTTAGTGACGTAAAAACCGTCATCATTTCTTATCACTCACTCATATCTCGTCTGGGGTCAGCTGTCCTAGAATGAGCTGTTGGTCTTGGCTCCAAGCCGAATGTTAGGTTGAGAACTGAGCCGTGTCTCTCATTTTTCTCGGGTGGGTAATCTACCCAGAGCTTGCTCTTGTCATGGTAATGGCCGACATGCAAGAGGGCAGGGCCCTCCATACAAACCCACGTGCTGCATCGTGCTCCCCATCAACACGCGGCCAAAACGAGTCACGTGGCCGTGCTCCGGGTCGATGGGGAGGAAGGCCACCCACCCAAAACGAGAGAGGGAAGAGAGTGACTACTCGCTGTCTTGTTTCCATCTCATTATAAATGTTGACTAGGATATGGACACAAATAAGCAAAAACAAAAATTATTAGCAAATTGTTAAAATTCCACTTGCTCCTACCACCCAGAGAGAGAACCATTTTAACATCTTGGAGTATAAGATTGGTTTTGAAATATTCTTTCAATATTCTTCTTAGTAAAAAAAGAGAAATGTATAAAGTCAATATTGGAACCAATTTTGAGAAGTAAAAAAGAAATCACCCCTACCATCTGCATCTTTTCTCAGTATTTTTTCTCTTTCCCAGCATTCCACCTCCACCAGACACACACACACACACACACACACACACACACACACACACACACCTTGTGCTGTCACAGAATAGCAAGAATACAGATGGTGATTCTCCTTTTTTACAATTAGTACTAATCAACATTGCTGCTTAGTCTTCATACTTATTAGATCTGTCAGTATTCGACAGTGTCCTTTTTAGCGAGTAAGCCATAATCTGCTAAACTATTCACCCAAGACTGGATATTAAGCTGATTCATGGTTCCATTTTTTGGCTACTATGAATCATACTCTTTAAAAAAAAAATCGTATTATCTGTAGAGTGTCTCCGTCTGCATAGGGCATCAGCCTCGGCACGAGAGCCATGCCTGGCAGACAGCTGGGAGGCATTCCGAGCTCAGATGTCTCACATTTTGGTTGTTAAGCTTTTAATGTTTGTAGCAAGTGTAAGTAATTTATCACCACATACTAACCTGAGACCTACTGTGTGCCAAGCCTGGCGATAGGGCTAACGTGAGGGGAGGACAAGAACCCCGGTCCCCAAGGAGCTTCGGACCTTGTGGGTAGACACAGACATGCAAATAGTCCATTTCTTTATGAGAAGACAAGACATTTCTTTGTCTTGTCTCCCCGTAAAGCAGCAGACTCTCCTGCAAACGTGTCCCCTGCACACCCCAATGTGCTCACTGGAAGGGGAGGCACGGCCTCCCTCCAGGGTCGTCCCTGCAGGGGCCCGTTCCCCCGCTCCTCCTCCGGTTGAGCTGTGTGGCCCGCGGGAGGCCCGTTTGCAGCTAACTGGATTAGGATGTGTCCATCTGGAAAGACGTTTGCGGTTCAACAGGAAGAGCGTGACGAACCCGCCCGGTGGGCCCGCAGAAGGCAGGGTTCCGAGCTCGCCGGGCTGGGGCAGGAAGCCGGTTCTGCCCTCGCCCGGCGTGAACGCCCGTAGCTTCTCTTCTAGATGTCCTCAGGGGTCCCGTTCAACATGAGCTTCCGCACCACAGGAGAGGCCTCCACTAAGAGCATCTCAGAGAAAAACAAGGAGAAAATCTGAAAAAAAAAACACAAAAAAACACACTTTCATGCTGCCTCTCTTTTTATTTCAAAGGAAAAGCAATCAGCCCTTGTGTTGTTTTGCTGAAAAAAAAAAAGGGAGATAGAGACCATCGAGGCCAGCAATAGACATGCCGTTCTGCCTCTGTCCCCATCTGCTCGAAAATTATTTCCAAAATATGAAAAAAAATGCTGCGTTTCACTGAACCAGAGTCGGATGATGGGCCGGGGATGAGGGCGAGCGGAGGGAGCAATGACCGAAACATAATTCCCCACATGTTTGTGTTGCCAGTGAAGACTGTTGCCCGTGCTATTTAAAAATCTTAGCATGACCCCTGGCAGACTGTTGTCTGTAGGGTACGTGGGCACAGATTGAATTTCATGCTGTGTCAAGGACAAAACGAATCCTTAATCTGGCTGTGGAAAATGCATATTCGCCCCCCAAAGCAAAGCAGCTCATCTTTCAAGCCCTTACCGCCTCGTCCCTGTCTTTGGGACGAGTCTGTGGCTCGGGTCTGGCGACTCCATCAGCCTGCGGACTCGGGCAGTAGGTACCAAGGTCCCCGCTGCGTCTCACTCACCTGCCCTCCTGCCAGGCCCCTGGCTTCATCAGCGAGCACAGAGTGACCGACCATCGCGCACAGCGGCCGGTTTTCACGGCGCTCGTAAAATATGGGAAATCCATGTGACGTCGATGTCATCACGTCCACTCCAAAAGCATTTATTTAAGAGAGGACATTCTCATCACGTATAAAAAGCATTTAGGAGAGGACCTTCTCATCACACATATTTTTTTAGGCTGAGGACAGGCTGCTGTTTAGTAGAACTGGACGAAATGACGCCTCCCGCCCCGCAGACACCCGGCAGGCTGGTAGCACGAGGGCGCCAGACAGTGAGAGGAGCAGCCTCAGACCCCGTCGCCCCTCGTTTTTTCTGCCGTGTTCGCTGTGGCGAGTCCGTTCCTCCAGCAGCGGCCGGGGCACGAGAGCTGGGACGTCCTTGTGTCCCCCGTCCCCGTGGGGAGCACAAGCCGCTCGGGCCGTTGGCTGGAGTCCCGATGAGTGGGCGCCTGGTGCTTCCCGCTTCAGGGGCGCGTCCGGGTCGGTCTCGGAGCCGCCAGCAAAGCTTCTGAAGTCGCTGGTGACCCGCGCCCTCATGCCTCCTGCGAGCACTGGACAGACAGACACTCATCATCATGAAAAATCACGAGAGGGAAATACTTCAGGCCCCGCACTTCTGGAAGGCGTTCGTGATGCCTCAGCCCATACGCTGCCTTGTCAGCACACTGGGTGAAGGAGCTGCCCTCCCCGGGGGGTGGCGTGAGTCACCCAGCACCTGCATGAGTCGCCCAGCACCTGCGCGAGTCGCCCAGCACCTGCGTGAGTCGCCCAGCACCTGCAGGAGCCGCCCAGCACCTGTGCAAGCCGGGGTGCTGCGGACACCGGGCACGGTGTCTTGCCCGCGGTTAATGAAATCTGCCACGTTGCTTCACGGTCCCTCAAGTTCCTCAGCCAAAACGATGGGTCTCATGGGCCTGACTCAGCACAGGGAAAATGCTTAGAAGCTGACACCAGTCAGGATGGGGAAAGAGGAAATTCTGGCATTTAATTCAGGATGTGTGGAGTTGACAGTGACACCCCGTTCCTTTTGTGGCTGATTCGGCTGACTCCTCCGTGCCGGTCTTCGGGGATGAGGATGGAGATGGCCCAGGCTTCTCAAGCGCCTGCGGGTCGAGACCGGCTTCTGTACTATTTCCCAAAGGCAACGGCTGGAGATTGGCCAGAGGTCTGCGCTAAATCCTAATTCCTTAGAGGAAAATCAAGGGGAACATCACAAAACACGAAGGCCAAAGATTCCAGAGGCAGCGATTGAGGACCACAGCACCGAGCCGAGAATTCAAGGCCCTACTGGTTAAGATCCCAAAGGAGAGTAGCTCAGGGGGGCGCGAAGTTCATGGTCTCATGCTGGGAGCTCGTGTGAGCTGGGTCAGCCTTCTTAGAAAGCCGGTTATGAGTCAGGCCGGGCACAGGCTCAGCTGCTGTAACAAAGAATTCCACAATTCAGCGACACGTGGGAAATGCGTTCTCCCCTCATATAATAGTCCGGGGGGCGGCAATGCAAGGCCGGCAGGATGCTTACGCCATCCTCGACGTGCAGCTCCCACCTCCGGGTTCCCGGTGGCTACTCCTGCTCTTGCCACCTCCCACCCACAGGCGAGAAAAAGGGCCAAGCGAGGAGAACTTGACGCAGAGGTGGCACACAGCCCATCATCCAGAACCCAGTCACGTGGCCACTCCAGGCTGCAGTAGAGGCTGCCAAGCCCAGCTCCTGGCTGGACAGCCACGTGCCCAGCTAACGCTGTGGGCATTTGATTATTAAAGCCAGAAAAAAAAATTGATCGGGGGGACAACTGGCACCTGGGGCTCTAGAAGCAAGGAGCAGCCTCTAGCCTCAAGGAGCTTAACGTCTAGAGCAGAAGTCAGCCAGCCGCCCTGGGCCGGGCGCGCCCAACGCAGCCCTCCGCCTGTGTCTATTAATAAAGTTTTATTGGTTCGCAGTATGTCCGCTGTTTCACATGCCGTCTGTGGCTGCTTGCACAGTGCAGTGGCGGAACCAAGTCATCACAACAGAAGCCAAAAGGCCTGCAAAGCCTCACCTATTTTCTGTGTGGCCCTCTGCAGGAAAAGCTTGCAGGCTCTGCCCTGGTGCCAGTGTGTTAGGTGCGATTGGTTCCACGTGTGTGTGGGACACAGCGAGAACCAGGCGCGGGGCAGGCGGGGCAGCCGAGCCTTCGCTAGGGCCGGGCAGATGAGCAGCCGCTGGGCCGTGAAGGTGACAGAGGAGGAGGAAGAGCCTGAGGCCTGGCCTGCAGGTCTGAGGGGCCGGCAGGCAGCGGGAGGCGTGGGAGAGGGGGGCTGTGAGGAGCTGGTGGCCTGGGAGTGACACGGAATCGCTGCGGTGGCCTGAAGAGCAGCATTGCCCAAACCTGGCCCGTCACTGCTGCCATGTAGGGCACTTAGGAAACATAAGGATTCCAGGGCCCGCCACAAGCCTACCCGAACAGGATCCGTATTTGAAAGAAGCTCTGCACGAGATTCTGAGACACCCCCCCGCTGGAAACGGCAGGGGGGCGGCGAGGAGGCGGGGGACCCTGGCCAGGGGCTGTGGCCATCCGTCACCGAGGGCCCTCCCACGTGCAGGCTGGCAGGATGGACGCGGCGAGGTTCCGCGACAGCTTCCTGGTAGAAGGGGAAAGAGGAGAGAGGACGAACACGAGATGGGAGTGACACCCCGTGACAACCCAGTGCAGGCCTGGGCACGGGGTGCCCCCGTCCCAGTTCTCCCCGTTCTCACCTCGGTAGTTGGAATATGGACTTTAGGCTTCCTCTGGAGTCAAGGTCCGGCTATGACCTCCCCCTACAGAGGAACCGCCCCTACTCCCCGACAAACGGCAGCCCAACGGCCTTAGAAATGACCAGCCCTGACGAAACCAAAGGACAGTGTCGCAGGGCCGACCTCGAGGATGAGCACACTCGATGCCTGGTTCCGGCCCTCGGGGGAGCCACGTTCTCCGTTTGTGAAAAAGCATCTGTTTCACCGGCGCGTGATTATCTTTGTAAGAGCAGGACGTTCTAAACTCTAATTTTCTCGCTGTTACGAATTCGGAGACAGTTCTCCAGTCCGTCTGGAAATAATGACGGCAGGGATTCAATCTGATGAAGTCACCTGGGGGGAGACGGTTGGATGAATGCGGGCATCCCTCCCCTCATTCACTGAATGAATAAATCCCGGGGTGAGAGCTCAAACAATCAGTCACAGAAAAAGGGGGAAAGGAAGAACCTGAGAGGAGCTGACAAGGTAGCAAAAGCAGGAGAAGAGCTATTTTCAGGCAAAATGATGAAAGATGATGGCCTGCCCTTCTGTCCTCCTTATGTTTACGGCTCACGGTTTGCGAGAATTCTTTCACTCCTTCTCCACTGCCCCGTAAGTTCCTGAACTAGCACAGGGTCAAAGGTGAGACGCTCTCCCTCTTCCCCGAAAATTACTTCTTTCGCTCACGCTGAAGTGGGCACGGGCATTGAGCAGGCATCATTCCCAGAGCCGAGCGGTTATTGTCACAGGTCTGTGTGTAACAGAGTGTGTTTTCAGCTGCTACATTTGGAAGTAATGTATTCTAGCCACAGATCACTAGGACACTTTGTGTTTTACTTTCGTTGGTCGGTTGGTTTGTTTATGGGATTGATTGGTCTTCCCCGTACCTGATATAATGAATTTAGCCTTGGGGTTTGCATACGGCATCACCAATGCTTAAACTGTTTTTCCCCATCCCTCTTTGCCTGGTTCCCTCTTACTAACCTGACAGGGCTCAGACTGGAAAGCATTTATTTTAAGATTCCTTCCCCGAGCCCCCCGCACGTGGGATAGGAGTCCCTCCCGGGCCCTGGCATGGTACCAGGACTTCTCTGCTAACAGCACGAAGGGCTAACCTCTCCCGAGCCTTCAACGTGCGCACGTGGATGATCTTTGCAAGCCTTCTCAACCGTCCAGTGAGACGGCCGCGGTTACGGGTCCGTTTTATAGATAACGAAGCCGAGGCACGGAGGAATCAAGGGCCCAGCTGAGAAGTGTTTCCTATCTGTGCCCTCCAGGCTGTGACCCCCGCGAAGAAGGAACTCACAGCCCCCGAGGCAGCGGTTTACAGCGTGCCCGTCACAGGCTGGCACGTAACGTCTGCCTCCGCCTCTCTGCGCCTGTCTGTCTGTCTGCCTGCCTCTCTCCCCCTCCTCCCACTGTGTGTGTGTGTGTGCGCGCACGTGAGTGTGATGAATTATAGGGCTACTACGGAGACTCTTTCCACTGCGCATGGCACTCTAAAGTTTGTAAATCACACTCGGAGAGTTAATTACGGCCTCGAAGCCGTCTACCTCAAAGCACTAGCGGTGGGGATAGGGCTGCCTGATGCAGGCAGACCCGAGGTTACACAGGCAGGTACCACGTGACTTGTGCTCTCCCCGTTCTCCCCGAGCTTCCTCTGCCAGCCCCACGGGAAGACCAACCTGCGACCGTGGCTGCCTGTCCCCAGCCTCTGTCAGGCCGGTGCAGGCCCCGGGAATATGTGGGTGTCCCTGTAGGAACACATACATACCGTTTGGGTATTTATCCCCCAACTACTCATCCTCCGTTCTTCTTAAGTCTTGCATGACTTCCACGAAAGAGAAACAGAGGAGGAAAAAAAAATGGCTGCAGCTCTCAGGTCCCGGGTGGATTTCTGAACCGTGTACCCAAAGCTGCATCTGAAAGACCATCATCCCTCAGGGCAGGCAAATCCAGCTGAGCCAGTGCTGTGATCCCATGAGATGCGGCAGCTTAGGGGGAAAGCGAGGACCAGGGACACATGAGCTGTTGAAAGCTGAGGTTTGTAGGCTCCCCGCCTCCCGCTTCCTAGTTGCACCAGAACCCGGGTTCAAATCCCAGCCCCACTACTTATCAGCTCTGTGAGCTTAGTGAGTCATCCAGGCAACCTGAGTGTTGTTCACCAGTGGCGGGGACTCCGCCACCAACGGAAAACACGGAAATCCTCCACGAACCTGGACGGGCAACACGGGGTGCCATCATAAGGGGCTTTTCCAAAAGCGCGTATTAGGGCGAGCATGGCCGTTTAACTTCCTGTTTCTCTGAGGCCCGGGGGCTTTTTGCAAGAGGAAATATTCAGCGTCCGATGTACAGTAGTTGTTCAAAAACTGTCAGTGGGAGCGAGAGAGGACGGAAGGGAGGAAGAAAGATGGAACCCCGCCTCCCAGAGTTCCTGGGTGAAATTAGACAGTTCGTGTACATTTCCTGTCTCAGTACCTGGCACATCCGGGAAACCCGGTATGAGTCCCCCTCTGCCCACTCTGGTTTAAACTGCAAACGTTGTCCGGGAAACACAGCACATGACAGCATCATAAGTGAGTGTATATTCGTTTGTAAGATTTATTCAAAGCCTAAAGGAATGGGATCAGAGCCAGAAAGTTTGTGCGGGGTTCAAGGAAGGCCCTTAAAGTTTCCTGCTTGGGTAGCCCCCTAATAAAAAGTACTGAGGTTGTTGGAAGGAGGGACGTGGCCTCAGCAGGAGGGACACAGCTGTGGCCGCCCTCCCTACGGGCCGGAGGGGAAAGCCTCACCTGCGCCACCTGCAGTCCAGATCAGGACCTGCAGGCTGACTGCCAGGCTTTGCAGATTCTTGCTCCATTATCACCAATCGACCTAAGAGCTATTTTCTTCTTTGGGCAAAACAACGAAATCTTTCTGCTTTGAGAGTTTAGTTCCTGGAGAACAAGTACACAACAAAAAAATACTTAACTGATGATATTTTTCATAGCTTTTTCCATCCACAGTTAGCTGCCAAATTTCTCCAAGTGGCTCTGCACGATTCGACGATGATCCATTCAGAGCTCACCCAGTTAAGAGTATTGGAAAAGGGAACACACTTTGCAAATTCTCCACAGCACTGCTGGGCGGGGAGGGCTCGGGTGGAAACAGGATAATGGAGGTACCACGCGTTCCTTTTGTGGCTGGAAAACTGATAGAAACAGACCAACACATGACTGATGGATGCATCACTCTTTCTCTCACTGAAGCCGTTTTGAAGAAAAACTCAAATATATATAAGTTGCCTGCTGAAGCCAAGGCTTATTATAAGTCTTCGTTACACATGAGAAAGGCTTTCTCGATGCATGGAAATGCACACACAGAGAATCACGGTAGATAAAATTATCACACAAAGATCGTAGACGCCTGCCGACCACAACATAAAAACACGTTATGTCACGGATAGAAGGAAAGTTGAAGCAATGAAGTAGGTGACTTAACGCTTAGTGCATTTCCGATGATCTTACAAATCTGTAAATATTGTCTTCCCACACGTGTCCATTTAAGGTCCATTTAAGATGAGTTTCCTAAGACCATACATGCTCGAGAGGCGTAAGCAGGAGGGAGATCTTGATTTGCATATTTCCTGCCTTAAACGCCTGCACCGTCTTGGGTATAATGTTGCGTGAATAAGGCTTTTAGCATTTAATGTGATATGACTTAAAACGGTCTCTTTTTTTCTAGGGTCTATAAAACCTTTGCTATTCATAGCTGTTCCTTCTCATTTTTATCTACCAAATTTACTAAGGAAGGAAAACTATATCGAGGCTTCCATTGGTCTGTTCAAATATTTTTTGTTCGCTGGCAGTAAGCTTCGCCCTTCTTAAACCTGGGACGGTCCACTGGGAAAGGGACCCTGGGTGGCCCACCCTGACCATGGAGCTTGGCATAGCGTGGGGCTTCGACTCACCGGCCTGCTTATCGTGGCCTGTGATGCCCCCGGCAGCCCTGGGGGAGAGGGTGGGGTACAGTTCACAGCCCCTGGAGACACGGAAACCGAGACAGTGGAAAAGCCTCGTCTTCCCTGACTTTGCACGGCTGGGAGCAGTAACACCCCATCGTGACACCATACTCACATGAAGTCCATTTGCATTCTTTCCGTGCTGTGATCGAATAACCAGCATAAACCCATGTGGCTGATCGACCTTCCTGGGCCCTCCAGGGCACCAGCTGCTGGGTGCAAACCCACCCTCGGCCCAGCTGGAATTCAGCACCACTCCAGCTCACATCTTGGTTCCAGGGCTGGTTGGGGTTTCCTGCAGAGCAGTAAGGAGGAGTCCAGGATTCTCCCAGGTACTTAAAACCCTTTCTTCCGGTCGACGCAGAGAGACTAAGCTGGGAGAATCCTGGGGACATGGAGACCCCACTTCCCTAGACAGGGGTGCTGGCCATTTCCTCACCTGTCCTTCCCCTCCCTCCACATGCCCTCCTCCCCCACTGGGAAGGTAGGATTGTCTCGCCCGTCCCTGCTGGAGCATGGGGGCTGGACCGAGCATGGAACCCACTTCAATCCAACGTGTCATATCTGAACCGTGGCGTTTTACTGTATCTGTAGAGCCAGATACAGAAGTCAGATCTCCTGGCTCCTGGAGCAAAGCCTTTCCCCTACTTGGCCGGCACACCGCCGTCCCCTCCGTCAGTATTCCAGGCTGCAGAGGGGGTCAGACCCACCTCCCTCCTGCCAGAGAGAGAGAGAGAGAGAGAGAGAGAGAGAGAGAGAGAGAGAGAGAGAGAGAGCGGGCCCTGCAGAATGAGAAGCCCAGGCCCATATCTACCTGCCTTCCCCGATCTGGGGTTGTTACTGTGAGCATGTCTGAGAAACAGGGGTGAGGCGTGGGGGAGTGTTGCATTGTTCTTTAAACGTTGAATATGTTTTACAGGTTGCTAGCTTACTTAACACAGCTCATAAATTCTGCCTACATCCCACCAGCCACCTGCTTATTCATTATCTCGGTTTAGCACATCTTATGAGTTTCATCTATTCTGTTTGTTTTTCTCTTGTCTTTTGTAGCAGAATTGAATATTCTCAAATCCTACAGCAAACACATAAGCAGAAAAACCTAAGGGGGAGAAAAAATGAGATTTAAAAAAAAAAAAGAAAAAAAAAAGCCGCAGAGAAAACATTTGATTTATATAGTGGCAGGAGAAATAGAAACCAAAACAGAGAGTAGCTGAGTCACAGGGATGGTGGCAGTTTGAGCGGAAAGCAGTGGGCACGTCCTGCTCAGGGGTGACGTGGCCCCAGGCCCTGGACTTCCACGGTCCTCGACCTTGAGAGTCCACGCCCCCTTCGGACAAACATGAAAACCTCAACATTTCTTTAATGTTATTTTAAAAATAAAAACTAATTAAAGATATTATCTAAAGGTGAATCACATCAGAGCAACCACAGCATCGGATCCAGGCTTTCAAGCGGCACTGGGCCCCGACTCTCGCCCCCTGCCCCTTCCCCTTCCCCCCACCCAGGGTGGTCCTCACCTGCCTCCTGCAGAGAATTCAACCCTGGAAGCTGTGAGGGACGAGAAGTCCATGCTTCTTTCTCTTTCATTAACTACTCGAAAATGTATCCTCATTTTTTTTTTGATTACAAAGAAGTGCATGTTTGTTAAAATAATTTAAACATTGTAGTGATACAATGTAGTCAGGAGCACATAGCGGAGAGTGTACCATACACCTGCGATAAACTGTTTCCTGCAGCCAGGCACTGGGGTTTCCTGTCAGCCAAGGCAAAAAGGGAACATCGCCGTTGAGTTTTTATCCAGACCAGGATTCCCAGGTGAAATGCAGGACGCCCAGTTAAATTTGACTTTCAGATATCCAAAAAATGATTTTTTAAACGTAAGTAGGCCCCAAACATGTTGTGGCACACACTTATTCTAAAGATTATTCCTTACATACCCAAGATTTACATTTTCACATATTCATTTCCTAACTGTGATAAAATACACGAGATGAAATTGACCATTTTCACCGATTTTAAATGTAGAGTTCAATGGTGTTAAGTATAGTCACAGTGTTACGCTCCCGATCTCTAGAACCTTTTTATCTTACAAAACTGAAACTGTGACTCCCCATTTTCTCCTAACCCCTACGCCTCGGCAGTCTCCTTCCTACTCTGTTTCTATGACAACTCTATAAAACCCTCATGGAAGTGGAATCATACAGTACTTGTCGTTTTGTGAAACTGGCTTATTTCACTTAGCATAATGTCCTTAAGCTTCATCCATGTTGGAGCACGTGTCTGAATTGCCTTCTTTTTTTGAAGGCTGAAGAGCAAGTATTTCATTATATTTGTTTATTGAAATCCAAATGTGATGGGTCATTTGGGTGTTAAATCTGGCAACCCTATTCTGAAAACGTCAGTCCAGATAAGCTTTTCCTAGAAATTAGACCAGACCAGAGAAGGTCATCCCAGAGAGCATTCACGGAAGAAACAGTAAGAGGACACAACTGGCTACATTCTTCTCCTCCGATTTTGCACAAGCCATCGCAGTGTGGTTCCGTGAATCGTAACTTCGTCAACACTCTGTGTCAGCCGTTCTTGAACTGGAGTATGAGCTAGAGCTGCAGGGCGTCTGTGAGCCCTTTGAAATCATGGCCATGCTGAGTGTACGTACGTCTTTGTGGGGAGAGGACCCAGAATTAGATTCTCAAAGGTATCTGAGACTCCAAAGAGGTCAGAAGGCACCATCTTATCGACAAGAGCATACCCTGGAATTCAGACAGCATTTTTGCCGGGGACGTGGGCATTATTACTGTTCAGACGATCGATTTCCTGAATGTCTAAACTAAAATAGGGAGAAAATCTCAGCATATTTAGAAGAGTAGCGAGTTCACCCATCTACTGACACATCCCTTCCAAATGAGGGTTGAGCACGAGCGGTCACGTGTTCTGCATCTTCCACAGAAGCTGAACGGAAGCCAGTTGGTGAGGGGTAGTGATCTTTATGGATTTTCTGGCGATGGGTTAAAACTAAGAGGCATGTGCTTTAAATGCCAAAGTCCCCTGAAGAGCGAGATGAAGAAAGAGAGTGAGAGGGTGAGACAGAGAACAACGCCTATGCAATGAATAATCTTAACTGCCTGTCGAAAACAAATGCCCTTTAATAATCCCCACTTTATTTTTTTCTTTAGAAATCCTTCCTCAGTTTACCAACAGCTCTTACCAACGAGCTCAACTGGCCCCAGCTCTCTGGTGCAACTGGATTTCTGCGCGGGTATGTACATTTGCACACCCTCGAACATTTCTATATATCTGTGCAAAAACAGACCGGGAGACGGGGCGCGCTCCCAAGATACTGAGATGGGAATTATTAGGAATGGCTTCCAGAACATGAGTGACATATAGTAAACCCACCGTAGACTGTATTTCGTCACTGCCGGCAAGGAGAGGATATTCCTGCTCCCAAGCCTAGGTTGACCTCTGATGGAAAATATACACATCACTAAATTTTTCTAATTCAAGGGATAGAGACATTTTCTTGGTGATTTGCTCTCAAGAAATGTTTATAAAGGTAACAGCTAAAATTAATAGGTAGAGCTCAAGGTCCCGGCTTTTATGCTCTCGTTTTGAAGGTGGGGACAATGATGGAGAGTCCAGTGACACAAAGATCAACTTGCCGTGTGTGACTGGGTGTTGACTCGGGGTCTGGGAACAGCCGTTCATAATTTTAGCGCCCCATTGTTTAGTTAAGGGGGGATATCGCATATGATGAATAATTTAATTCTATCTTAACGCGTTTCTTTTATAAGTAGTAATTATTAAATACTTGCTTAGCTATTAAATACTCGCTACCTAATCAGGCACAGATGCTGTAGATGTTTTAAAGATAAACAAGGCTTGTCCCATCTCTTCAGTCAATTCCAATCAAGTAGGACAGATGAGAAATGTACAAACGATGATAACACGAGATAAATGTGCCAAGAGACAGCTCTTGACACAGAACCGCAGGGTTCACTGGAGAAAGGATTCATGGGAATCGTCCACAGCCCTCTCCTTTTGGGGTGTTAGGCAAGGGGCCCAAATCCTAAAGGATTTAGGAGACTGGGGCGATGGAACAGGTAGAGACAAAACGAGGAAAGATAACCACCTTTCAGGAAATTGAACTCATATTTATGTAGGAATCACGTGTGAAGGCAGGGAAAACAGAGGAGATGTGTTATCAAGACTGGGTGTAGGTTTTCAAATTCAATCCCGTAAAAACAATGAGGCTAGTCCTTGGCATTGGTGCGGTAACACCAACAATCCTGATAATAGTGAAGGTAACTGTGACGAGGCATTCACTCTATGCCAAGCACTTTACTGAGCGTAAGGTGGAGATGTTCCCACCCCATCTCCTCGTGAGGCAGGTGGCTTTACTGTCTACTTTCTGCGGATGAGGAAACTGAAGGTTAAACAGACAGGAAACTTGAACAAGACCGCACATTAATTAGTAGTAGGATGTGTTGTCATGTACCTCGTGCCATATTGTACTAGAGGATGATTCAGTGACTAAGGGACTCTGGCCCACACCTCCCGCCCTTCCTGTGCGTTTTTGTCCTGCCTGCCTAACGTGGCTCCCGGGGGCCACCGTCCCTTTGTTCGAGAGCATAGCTGCGGGGCAGGAAATGGCCGGGAACCGGAGAAGGCCGTCCCACGCAGAGCTGTGGCCCACACGGCATCTGATGTTGGCCCTGTGACTGTCCTCTCTCCTAAGGTCCCCATCCATACTCCCAGCAGCCTGTGACCCTCGGGGCCCCATCCTCCGCCCGTCTGTCCTCAGCCACGCTGGCTGCTGTTTTTGTCACCTGGAACACACTCAGAGCTAAAGCAGCGTTCTGGAGGACAAAGCTGTGTTTCTCTCTCCGCTGTTAAAAAATCGAAATCGAGAAAATCGTAGTTACGCGCCCTTCCACCCCAATCCAGCAACGTGCAGAAACGCCTGGCAGTGTCTCTCCATCAGGCTCGTCATGGCAATAACAGAAGGAGTTTGTTATGAATGAGAAACGAACACAGTTCCTGGCACTTTTAATGGTGCTTAAATTTGCTTATGCACCCTCAGAAATTCAGCCACCTTTTGACCTCAAGCCTCACAGGGTTGCCATAAAGGATGTTTAAAATCGATGGCCAAGTAGTTTCAATCTTCCCTGGCGTGATGGAAGGAATGAAAGAGAAATCCATTCACCAGGCCCTGCTACACCGGCGAAAATTCGTTTCTTCGTATCTCTCCATGTGCTGCTCACAATGCAGTTGCCCCCCGTCTGAATCTAATTGTTCCGAGGACTCTGCCCAGACTCAGCTCCCAGCCCAGGCAGCCTCTGCTCAGCTGGTTTCCGTTTCTGTTGGGGCACGGCAGGGGAGACCGTCCCCCCCAGCCCGTTCCTTTCTGCATCCGTTCTGTCCTCAGGCCGGGGGTCACTCACTCCCTGACGGATGTGCAGTCCCACTGGTCCTGTGGCGGTTTCCACCGGCTGCCCCGTCCGAGCCCCGCAGGCGGACAGCTCTTCCTCGGAAGGAAGGTCAGGGGGTGAGAGGGAGCGGAGGAGTTGCAAGTCTTCGGACACATACAGTTTAAAGTTCTGTATTCTCGACGGACGTCTACAATCTACCCGTGAAGGGAGATTCTGACACCATCTCGCAAAGGAAGCGCTTCTGCGAAAACCTTCTCTGTCCTGAGCTGGTCGGTCTGTGCCCAGCGAGCACCTCGGATGCTGCTCTCTGTTCCTCTTTACAAAACCGCGCAGCCTGCCCTGCGCCTAGCTCCGTGGTGACTCGAGTAGCGGCCCCATCTGATCCATCTCCGAGGAGGTGCGTGCCCCGCGGGGCCCACACATTCTCTCTGTGCGTTCGTGGGGCCCCAGGCTCTCCGCCCGCTGCTGCGCACTGTGCCTGTGAATCTCGCCACGGGGCTGGCGTGGGGAAGAATATGGTCAGCTCCTTTTCAGAGAAAATGCTGTCTGGACTTTGCATTGCGATGGACTCCCCCACTCAGCAGAAACATAGCAGTGTGTCCCTCTCTGCGTGTCACCGTGCAGCGTGTCCCTCCTAGCAGCGTCACCGTGCAGCGTGTCCCTCCTAGCGGCGTCACCGTGCAGCGTGTCCCTCCTAGCGGCGTCACCGTGCAGCGTGTCCCTCCTAGCGGCGTCACCGTCCAGCGTGTCCCTCCTAGCGGCGTCACCGTGCAGCGTGTCCCTCCTAGCGGCGTCACCGTGCAGCGTGTCCCTCCTAGCGGCGTCACCGTCCAGCGTGTCCCTCCTAGCGGCGTCACCGTCCAGTATGTCCCTCCTAGCGGCGGTGCCTGTTAAACCATCGCCCTCATATGCACTCATGTGAATGTAACCTGCAGATAACGTATGCTAGGCCAACCTCCGTTTCAAAAGACCAACGAGTTCTGACGTGTGTAAAACATTATTAAAGAGAGATAGCCTAGGATGGAGGTTCTCTTCTGCCGGGATCGGGAGAAAGGCAAAGAACACGGACCGAGAAGCAGCACCTGTGTGAGACGTGGGCAGTTTCCACGGGCATCGTGAGCACGTGTCCCTGTGGGTCCGAATGCTCGTGAACATGGAGCAGGATGTAGCAATTTCTCTACTCAGCTGCCTCTCTAGAAGGTGCCTCCTATTATCTGAGCTCGGCCACGTGCTCTGTTTGCAGCGTCCTTTAAAAAATGCACCTTTGGAAAGTAAGAAGGTGCAGTCGGGGAGAGAGGATGATTGCTCCCCTCTCTCTTCTTCCATTATACTCATCGTCCCCTCACGATGTAACATCTACTTCATGAGATGAACGTGGCATAACCGAGATTCCACGCGCGCCCTAAAAACAAACATACCCCTTAGTTTGACAAACCTCTCTGTTCTTCAGTTCAGGTGGCACTGATTCTCGACTCTCAGGGGCTTCAGAACATTCAAAAAGCAATAGCCCTTACAACCACGTATTTTGTTGTGTGCCATCCCCCTCCCCACCCCCGATGTGATCCAGGAAGCAATTAAGTTGGTCCAAAATGGGGGAAAAAAAATCCCTCTCCGAGGTGGGTACCTTGGTGGGGGTGGGAAGCCTGGCAATCCATCCAGAGGAGAACTATAAGTGGGGGAAAGAAAATACACGTATTTTTTAAAGATTAAAAATAGCACTTCCTGCTCAGATCACCTTCAAAAGCAATTAACTAACAGGAAAATCGCAGTGACGCTGACGCAGCGAGGCGCGGGAACGCGCGTGGCGGGGCGGGGGAGGGGCGGGACGGGCTCCCCGCGGCGGGAAGGCGGGACCGCTGGTTTATGAGCAGCGTCGTCGCGGTGTCGCGGTGTCGCGGTGGCCGGGAGGAGGAAGGCCGTCTGCAGGGACACGGGTCCTGGTCCCGTGTAGCCTCGGGCGGGGCGTTTAACGTCCCCGGACCTCGCGTAGAGGATGCGGGCGCGTCGCCCCTGGTGATGCCTGGCGTCTCGCCGATGTTCAGTGGTCCAGGTCAGCGGATACAGGGCGAGGTCAAAGGCCGCCCCCTACGTGGTGATGCTGCTGCGTGACTGAGACGCTCTGGAGGTTGCGCCCCAGCAAACGCGCTTTCCTCCACCCCTGACCCAGCTGCGCCTCGGGGCAGGCCGTGGCGAATGGGACGGGCTGAGGCTTGGAACCTTCTAGGACCCGTGTTTCTCTGGAGCCAGGGCTTCCCTGCAGACGAGGTGCAGCTCACGCCGGGGGGTGGGCCCTGCGCTGTGTGATGTCAGGGGCTCGACCAGCTGATAAGTAAAGAGGGGGATCCATCCTTGTCCTTTGCCTGTGTCATTTCCTCCAGGCGAACCCCAGGGAGGGAAACAGGTGACTCCAAACCCTTAACACAAACAAGCCCCTGGACCCGACCATTTCTAACCTCAGCATTTGTGATTGTCCAGATCCCCTTCTTCTGAAAGTGGTTACAGGAGTCTCCCCCCCCCCCCTCCCCGTCAGTGCTGACGGGGGACTAAAGGAGCGAGAGGTGCTTCAAAGCTGGGGGCAGGGGGGCAGAGAGGGAAAACAGAAAGGTAAGTAAGAAGTAGACGTTAGCCATAAAGAGTCAGGAAGGCCGGGAGAACCAAAGCGATGCCAAAGTCGCCATCCCTCGCTGGAGTGACGAGAGCGAGGTCGGTGGCTGCAAAGCAGATGGCGCTTTCCTCGGGGGCATGTTGCTCCTTCCGCCTCCCGCTTGGGGCCAGACACGTAGCAAACTGTTAGAGAGACATAGGCAAAGCCACGGTTCTAAGTGGCACAGCGACGCCGTTTGGGCACACACACCTCCACGCACATCTTCGGTGAGGTGGCCTAAATCTGGGTTCCAGAGGTTACGTATTCTCTCCCACCCAGAAGATGTTTGACGAGAGAGCTGTTTTTTGAAAAGCAGCGTGTAACTGCAGACCAAGTCACTTGGGGCATTAAAAGCAGAAAATTGGAGAGAAGGGATTTGCGGCTAAGATTTGCTAACCTAATTTCGTGTTTAAAAAAAAAAAAGACATGTAAGCACTAAATGCTAATGGGCTTAATACCCTTATTAAATACATTATTTAAAAATTGAATGCGATATATAATTGCAAATGATTAGCCACCTTATAATGATGCTTTGCAAAACAAACCATTAGCCAGATAGCTGGTCATTGGAAGCTGGGTGAGGCTGATTATAGAGCGGATTAGAGTCCGCATGGGTGATTCTCCAAGGGTGGTCCGAGGGCCCCCCGTGGGCAAAGAGGGGTCTCTAAGACCCTTTCAGAGGGTCCATACGGGAAAAACGGTTTTCACATCGATACTAAAACAGTGTTTGCCTTCTGCACCATGTAGCCATTCGTGCTGATGCTGCAAGGCAAGGCTGGGCACGGCCGTAGCACCCACTACGTGAGGGGTCGCTGCGCCCCCCGCCCCACACTCCTGGCACAGAAAAGGAGGGGAATCAGGATAATCATGCTAAGTGAAATAAGCCAGACGGGAAAAGTTGCAAATCGCATGATATCACTTATATGTGGGATTAAAAACCTAAAAGCAACAAAGGAACAGGACAAACAAACAGAGACTCATGGACATGGACTATAGACTAGTGGTCACCAGAGGGTAGGGGGTGGGGGGTATGGGGGGGAAGTAGACAAGGTAAAGGGGGTCAAATATGTGGTGACAGAAAGAAATCTAACTATGGGAGGTGAACAGACAGTGTAATTATATATACGCCTTACTGTTAAAGTGTGCAGCTGAAACTTACTGAATTTTGTTAACCAATGTCACCATAAAAAAAAAATTAATTAATTAATTTGTTAAAAAGAATAAATACTTCAACTGGTAAAAAAAAAAAAAGAGAGAGAGAGAGAGACTTCTTCCCTGGAAAATGTTGCCTACAAGGCAGAAAAAAATCATTAACTTTACTAAAGTAAGTACATGATTTTTTAATAATTTAATCTGAAGAAGTGGGAAGTATGCATAAAGCACTTTTGCTGCAGAAAAAAATATGATGTTTGTTTTAGGGAAAAGCTGTGTGCGTGAGCTGAGAGATGAATTAGTCAGTTTTTCATGGAAGATCATTTTTGTTGGAAAAAACTGGAAAACGAACTATGGTTATTCAGACTTGGGTATGAGGGAGATATTTTAGCCAAAATAAATGAAATGAGTTTGTCATTTCAAGGAAAACAAATGATAGTTTTGGTTGCTGATAAAATCTGAGCTTTCAGAGAAAAATTTGAATTTTGGAAAGCTTGTGTTTTCTAATATAAAGTCGACAGCTTCCCGGTACACAAAGACTTTTCTGATGAGGTATGTGCGAGCAGCAAATATGACTTTTAATACTGCATCATAAAATGCATCAACATTTGGAATATCTGCACAACTCGGTGACCCGATATTTTCTAAATGACCAGTGGATGACATATAAAATCATGCACGGGTAAAAGACCCAGTCAAGGTACAAGGTAGACCAATGCATTTGAATGTCCCAAGGCACAAAAAGCTCACTGATATAATTTTAGATTTCACATTGTAGCTAATCAATCACTAAGAAACTGCCACTTGTCAAGTTTAGGTATGGAATCAAAGAAGGCTAGCCAAAGTTATGTACAAAGACTATTAAAATGCTACTCCCTTTTCCAGCTACATGTGTGAAACCAGATTATCTCTATAGCCTTCCCTCAAAACAGTGTATCATAATAGACTGAATGCAGGAGCAGACGTGAGAACCCAGCAGCCTCCTATTACGACAGACATTAAAGAGACTTGAAAAATGATAAAACAATGCCAATTTTCTCACTAATTGAAGGTGGGAGTTGGAAATATAGATGTTATAGTAAAAAATTGTTATTTATTTTAACATAATGGGTATTATTATTATCTTAAAGGAATTAATAATTGTTCTTTGAAATTCCTAAGTGTTAATGTCTAATCTACAAATGTTGACAGCAATATTTCATATGTACAGTCTCTCTGGGTTTCTCAATAATTTTAAGCAGTCCTGAGAGAAAAAAAAAAAAATGAGAACTTCTGGCCCAGGAAGTGAGTGAGAAAAAGAAACGTGGGTGAGGACAGAGGCTGGAGGATGGCAACACACAGAAGTTTGGGAAGAGGAGACTAAGCAAGAACAGCCCCCAAAGCAAAAAGAAAACCAGAAGAGTTTAGTGTCCGAGAGGCCAAGTGAAGAAGGTGTTTCTAGAGGCAGGTGGCCAATCAGCCAATCACTGCTGGAGGCAGAGGAAGGCGGGAACCAGGTGTGCACGACCGTGATCACGAGGATGCTTTGACCAGAAACATTTCAACGGGGAGGAGGCGGAAGCCTGATTGGAGAGAATAGGTTCAGGAGGTGATGAAGCAAATGCAGGTGAGCACAAACAACTCCTGACAGGTCTTAGTGTGAAGGGGAGAGCAGAGGAATGAGTGATGGCTGGTGGGGAATGAAAGATCGGGGAGACCGTATCGGGGGAGAAGTCCCACAGCAGGCTCATAGTAAGAGGAAGATCCAAAGGGGAGAGAGCGGTGGATGAAGGAAGGGTCGGGGCCTTAGAGGAGGCGAGAGGGATGGGGCGCAGGTGCGTGAAGGCAGCACCTGGGGCAGGCAGGACCATCTGTGGACGCCGGCTGCGGGCAAGCAGGCCCCCCGCCACGAGCTGACAAATCTCTCCACCTGCGATGAGCTCCTCCTGGACTCTACTTATTTCTAAATTTTCATCTTTTTAATTTATTTATTCAAATCATAAATATATTTTCATTTTTAAAAAATGAAAAGCCAAAACCCTCCCCCAATGTCACCCCCTTTTCCCAGAAGAAAGCCCTGTTACCAGTTTGGTGTGATTTTTGTCCAGACCCTTTCTATGTCATTACATGCATATATTTGTCCAGAAAGAAAGAAATGCTTTGTTGGAATTTTGCCATAAATGACATCACACTGTGCAGAGGATACTATAAATGAATGCTTTGCTCGAACAATCCCTGTCGAAGCCCTTTCTGTCCTCTTGCGATTCTGGATGGTATTTTAGCAGAGTGGTTTTATTCTCCTATTGATGCCCAATCCACTTCATTCCAAATCCTCAATATTCCCAGTAATGTTGCAATGAATATTCTATAATTCTCTTTATGAAGACCCAGGTGGACTTCTTCAGCAAAACATTGATAGATCATAAGGTGCCCATTTTTAATTTTTCATAATCCCTCTAAAAAGGCTATACTAATTTACATTTTCACAAACAGTGTATGAAAATGCTTGTTTCCCCACATCCTTGCCAATAGTGGCTATTATCCACCTTCTTAATTTTTTCCCATTTAACAATATTTTATTTGTGTTCTAATGTGGAACCTCTTGATTACTGGTGGGTTTGAGCACCGTGGCATTTGCCCTCATCTTTGTCTTATCTAGTTGCCCCTGTTCATGCTTCAGCCCTCACCACTCATGGGTCGGTTCCTTTATCCATCCTCTTCATACGAACCCTCATCTGCCCGGATGACTATGTCTCCTGTGCTTCTTCGATAGCAATGTCACCTCACCTGTCACCACTGATTCCTCCTGGTCTCCCCCTCCTCCCACCCCCACCAGGCTCTGAGCATCTCAGGTGCTCGACTCTGCTCTGTAGCCCAAGCCCCTGGTCGGTGTAGCACGTGGCACCATAATAGGTTCTCAATGACAGAATCACTGAATAAGTTCATAACGTGTCACTTGGCATTTGTAGAGTCCTTTACGATTAAGAAACATCTTTTCCTTGCATTTTCTCGGACTGCTTACATCAAATCAGATTTGTAGGAATTAACATTTCCGGGAAAACACTAGGAGAATAAACAAGGGAACAGGAATATAAACAGCATGAAATGAATCACCAGCTTCATGTCATGATAGGTATGCAAATCAATTTCTTGGACTTAAGCCCTTGGGCTCCTAAGTGTGTTCTGTAATAAATGTTCTATAAGAATTTAGCAAAATGCATTAAAATAGTAAAATAATCTCATAGTCAACGAATTGAAGAAAATAAATTTAAAGTAAAATGATCAATTCCATAGCCAGGTAGAAAGAATAAAACAAAGGCAAGATCTTCTAACAAGTGAATTTGGTCAATAGTAGATAAATCAAGCCTCTATGCGAACATTTGCCCGTTATGATATAATTTTGCAATCCTGATTGATCAGAGTAAATTTAAAAACCTCTAAATTTCTCTAGTAGAATTCATGTAACCAAGTGAACAGGACATTTAAGACCATCCAATACTCAGATACAGATCACAGAGATAAATCATCCGTATTCTTCAAAATCTGCTCAGCGAAACAGCAATTCCACAGGATGTTAAACGGTATTACACACATCTTTTAAAAAAGATTTCTAGGTCAAATGTGTGTTAGAGATGCTCATTTAAATAAAGGAAAACAAGTTTACTCAATATAAGACTTATCAGAGCCTTTAATAAGCCAAAAAGCTTTGTCTATCTCCAAAGTGTAATATGAAACATTTTGTAAACTTATTTGACCAGAGAACTATGCGAAAGCTGTGCGTGTGCGTTTTATGAGAAAGATACATCTCAAGAAATTAGTGTTTCATAGAGCGTCCTCTGAGAAATGGTGTTTAGATTATTAAAGCAATCTCCTAGAGCACAACCGATCTTTTCAGATTTATAAGCACCCACGGTCTTAAATCTCTGTTTTATCATAGTTTGTCTACCCTGATACTGTGGCCTAGAATTAAATCCGAGACTGAGAGAAGCAAGGACAGAGAAGTGTATGTAACTGCTCCAATTTGGGGAAGGGCAGAGGAAGGAGTCTTAGTGGGAGGTTAAATTAACAGGTGAGACAGCTCATGAATTATTGAACACGATGCCTGTGATGAAGTCTATTTTCTTGTACTATTTTGCTGCTCCAGATTCAAAATCTGTCACGCTGTCTTGCTAATCTCTTCATGTCTGAACTCCCAGGACCTCCCCTAGAGCCATCCTCACCGCTGCACACACCCCTGCATCCTTAGCCCACGGCCCATCTCTCTGAAGGCGCAACCAATCACGTTCTGCGTGTTTCTCTCTCTCTGAGGCTGAAACTGTGGTTGCTGTGTGACACAGGCCTCCGAGATGGGGCTCGTATCAAAAGACTAGAAGGACTTTTAAAAGTTCTCTAGTCTATCTCCCTGGCCCCACGCTGGCCTGACCACCAGACACATCAGAAAGAAAACTATCCACCCTTTTCTTAAAACTTCATGGTGGAGGTCCCTGGATAAAGACTGTCTAGTCTCTGCATTATCGAATTTTATCCTAATGCACTCCTCTGCCCTAACCCTTCACGTCAAATGCTACCGTGGGTCTCTCACTGACACTGCTGCCAGCCTTCCGAGCCCGTCTTTTTTGTGACTTACTTATTCCCTAAGATTCAACTCCACTGGGCCTCAGAATTTATACCCAGATTAGCGAGGCCTCTGGAGAGTGTCAACAATAGCCTCGGGAACACCCACAGCATCTGATGCGTCACTGTCACTGCTGCTTGAATACTATCACACCTGGCTGACCCCTCAGACCTCTGATCCGCAAAGGCTTCTGGGAAACTGTTTTGTGGCTTCTCTCCAAATAGGCTCTGCTCCGAGTCAGCATAGGAGGTGATCGTTGGTTCGGTTCTAAATCGACAACCCCGTTCATTGGTCTGCATTATTCTCGAGGCTCATTCTTGATTTGATTCTCTGTTTTGTTTTGCTTTTCTTTCAGTCACAGTGAAAGGCAGGGAGCGGGAGGCTGGCATGAGAAGGCTCTTGGAGGAAGTGTTGTTTTGTGTGTGTGTGTGTGTGTCCTGAGCCCGTGATGGGGAACGCAACTAGGAGACGTTCTGTCTGAGATGCACCCACTTTAAACTTCGGCGTTACAAATCAAAACCTGTCCAATCCCAGCGCCTGTACTTCCCAGGCCCTGCAGTCAGTACATGGAGATGGTAAAATTGGAAATTTAATATAAGGCACTTCCACGCTGGCTCCCAGTACCGGAGGCATGGGGGGAAAGGCATGAGGTAGAGAACTGTCAAGCACCCCTCCTGTGCGCCCCACAGGTTATAGGACTGAAGCCGTCCCCTCTCATACCAGCCCATGGCACTGGGTCGTGATGCAAACAGGGGAAGAAGACACAAAAAAATCACTCTGGGAAGCCCATCCGACAAGGGGGAGAGGGGAGCAGGAGGAGAGGGGTTTAAAACCAGAACGGCTATCACCATTAACCTTGCTACGCACAGTACCTCAGTTTACCCCATTAGTTCAGGTTCAGCTGACCCGGGATACAGATAACTTTCTATTGAGCCATCTTCTCGTTTTGTGGGCTTCTCAAAACACTGTGTTACAGGCGTCTCGGAATGCTGTATTGATCTATCTATCTTCTTGGGATTCCTTAGCATTCCACGCCAAATTCGATTCTAGACTTTATAAGAGATTACATATTGGAAGTGGGGGAGTGCGGTGAAAGAAAACTTTATCTTTGATTACATGAGATTCTTTCTGGTACCTACAAAGCCTTCATCCCAAAACTCTTGATGCTATTTCCGGTCAGAAATGTTAATGAACTATGCGCCGATGGTAAAGATTTCTGGATTCTTATAATGAAATGTGCAACTAACTGTATCCGTAACATTAATAATCCACACTGCTTACTCTCCGTGAGCAGGTCATGAGCAATCCAATATTTCAGTACATAAATTCCATTTTTAGAATGATCAAAAATACACGTATGGCTAAATACTGGTAACACTGTCCCAAAGGAGAGTCATCTCTCTTTACTGACCATGAAATTATTTTAGTATTGAACTCGGATCCAATGTCCGTTTCCCATCTGCTTTTTTCAAAATAGAATCAAATAGTCCAGACAGAGGGAAGGCATAAACGATGCTGACTATATTCAGTTCAGGCTTCTGGGTGAGGCAGCAGATGGAACAGAGCGTTTACTCCTCTCTCTTGAGAAACCGTGAGAAAGTGGCAATAAAGGAATTTGTCCACAAGGTCAAAGATAAAGGGAAGAGCCAACAGCCACAAAGTGTTGGGAGCCAGAAAGCAGAAGGACAAGTGGGAATTGACGTTGTCGACTCCGTAGAGCTTCGTCCTGAGCTGGCAGGAGGGGTCGCCAGGAAGCGGGGCCCGCTGCTGGACGGGGAACTGGCTACAAGCAGCAGCTCTAAAAACGAGGCCGGGGCTACACACAGGCGCATTGGTGGAAAGGATGCAGAAGAAGCAGTTAGATCCCTTCCCAGCTCTGCACAGGTGGGAAGCTCCTCCTCCTTACTCTAGTGCAGGACCAGAGCTGTCTTCTCTGGAGGGGCTGAGATCAAGGGCTTCTGGACTGGGAGACACCAGACATACCTGGGGACAGGAAGGCCCTATAAAACACGTGCATGCCGCATGCTGGGGACCACACGCCCCCAGCCCCAGGGTGTTGGCGACGTGGCTGGGCACTGGGAGATCCTTTCCTGGGGGATCCGCACATCCCAGGAGGAAAACCCCAAAGACATGAACAGCAGGGGGTCCCCAAGAAAGGTCCAGCCCGCCCACAGTGAGGTCCTAGTCAACAAGTCACACCCAGGGGCCCACTTTCCAATCAGCTTTTGAATTTTCAACCAGTTTCCACTTTTAAATATAAGCCAACGAACAGCCCAGGCATCTGAGGGAAACGTTGAATGTGAAAGATGATATGAAAACACAGAAAAAAGACAACTTCGAGAAAACAGACTATAGGTTTGTTGACTCATTGGGAAAATTTAAAAGCTTTAATTGACATCCTACTTATAAAAATAACTAAAATGAATATCTTTAAAGAGATGAGATAATATTTTATTTGTGTAACAAGAACATTATGCTAAAATTAAAAGAAATATTCAAAGAATAGAACAAAGATGTCTTGAAAATTATACTAGTGATATAAGGTGATTGTCATAGAAAGGTTGAAATATAGAGATGAGAATATCACCCAGAAAATAAAGAAAAATACAAAGAGATGGAAAATAAGACACAAAAACTTAGAAATTTAGGAGACCAAGTCAAAAATAAAACATTTTGCAGATCTACAAATTCTAGAAAAAATAATAATAATGTTACTTTCCACACATCCTTCAAAAGTTTCTAAAAAGCTCCCCATCAAAAACAAGGACAGTGTGGTCTTCCAGGAAACAAGAAATCTAAGAAGCCAAGAAGAGGTGGAGAGAACCCCCAGGGTGGGAGGAAGGGCCCCATCGCCCCCCGGGACACCTCTGCCACACAGAGGGCTGAGAGGCCAACAGGTCCCTGGAGAGATTTTCACACACGAAGAAATGAAACGAATAAGCTACCTGATAACTCAGAGAGAGCTGAAACAGGACCAAACATCATAAAAGAAGTGAGTGTGAATTGATGATAAATACTTTAAAAATTAAGCAAAGAAACAATAGGCAGCTATTAACTCAGGGAAATAGAAGAGCTGCAAAGGGAAGGAAAAGCAACTTTAATTCCACTGCAAATAGCTAACTCCTCCTCTTGGTAGTGGGGGAATGAATAGATAACACCAAAGACTAGCAATCTAGAGGCAGCCTTGGAAGTATGTTACTTAGAGACTGGAAGACAATAGCAAAGGACTTGGTCAGTTAAGGTGGACACTGGTCAAGGCTGGGCATGGCGATGGGGAGGGAGGGGAGCGTGGTGTCGCCTCAGGTAAACAGGTCAGCCGCTGGGCTCTGTGAGGCCCCCGTGGCCTTGAATCCTTGTCCCCATCCGCCTTTCAGTGAGGCTGGCTCTGACCTCACTGAGCCGAGTCTCCCTGCCTTCCTTTGCTCACAGCACACACCACCTTCTAGCATCCTCTATACTTTGCTTGTTTGTGATGTTTAGAATGTCAACAGCACAGGGGTAGAGATCTTTGTTGTTTCTTATTTATCGATATGACCCAGGTGCCTAGAACAGTGCCTGGAACATAGTACGTCTCAATAAACATCACCCAGCTAACATGAACTAGATTGTTTGCCTGTTTGTTTGTTTTTTAACTTTGTGCATGAGTAGCTTTGGTTTTACAAAGTAAAATAAGTCTTTTACCTCAAAACTGTACCACAAAGCAAAAAAAAAAAAAAAAATTCCATACTTGAAATATTGCTCAGACAACTTAGTCTTCTATTAAGAAATATTATACGTTTTCTCAGACTTCAAAAAGACGGCCACAGTCTTGAATCTGAGACACACGTACCTTTCTGCATCACCGAGACGATTGTATGGAGTGATCCAACACTTCTGAGTTTGATCATTACTCATCAGTGTACACCTGGTCTTGTTTCAAAAAGGCTTTTAGGAAGCCTATAAAAGTATAGAGTCTATAACATTAAATTACGTTTAAATTAAATTAAACCTTGGCTAAAAAGCATAAAAGATGGGACAAAGAAGAGCCAAGAAAATGGCTTAAAATATGGGCAATCATGGCCTGATACTGGTCAGAAAATTTCTCTCTTATTCCTGTGTCTCTTAGTATTAGATTCAGTGATAAGTAACAGAGAGATTCAACGTGTGGGTGCTTAAATAAGATGATACAGGAGTTTATTTCTCTCGAATGTACAAGTTCAGATATGTGCAGTCCAGGTCTGGTATGGGAGCTCAATCCACTGAATTTCGGGGACCCCGGGTCCCTCCAGCTCTGCCTTCCCAATATAGAATGTATCCCCACAGTCTAAAACGGCATTTCCCAGAAATTGCTGCTAAATAATTCGACTTCCATCTCACCGTCCACAACTAATTAAGTAAAGAGGCCAGTCCCAGCAGGCGAAGCTGGGTAAAGCAGTCACCCTTCTGGGCAGACGTATGTCCCAGTAAAAGTTCCGTTAAAACGGACAAAGAGGAGAGAGATGGATGTGGAGGACACGAGTGTCTGCCACAGCATCACAGCCACTGAAAGGAGAAAGGGTTCAAAATAACAGAGACCGTAAAGAGGACCAGGTGCTCAAGGGACTTAAAGTAGCTTTGAGTAAAAACGATTAAGAAGAGGGATGACTCTGGAGGCCTTCCTAAAAAGAAAAAGCTTGATCTTGCCACATCCACGCGACCCATTTCGTAGGACAGTTTAGAAAAGGCGTGCCTGCAGAGGCTGGATTTTCTGAGTTCGTTTTCACCCCGTTTTTAAACACCATAAGAAAAACATGTTCCGATGATCTCGTTTGTTTCAGAATTAAAGGAAACTCGCTTTACCTCCGTTTACGAGAAAGGAACCGCTGCAATCACAGAGACTACCAGAATCTTTCAAAAAACGGTATGTCGCCTTCCGCTTCCGCTCCACCAAGGTGCCTCTGATGATGGGTTTTATTTCTTAAGTACCACGGAAGCTGAGAAGTAGATAACAGGGCCCACGGGACAAAATGACTCCCTTTCAGAGGGAGGGGACCTTGGCCGGGGGCCTTTTCCCCACAGCAAAGAGAACAAGAACAAGACCCAGGCAGGCACAGGTGAGGGGCAGGTCTGTCATCCAACAGCCGAGTTCTAGAAAGGCCCAGGTGCAGGGGCCTCAAGGCCCAGGAGGAAGCCATTAGCAGAACAGGAACTGAGCAAAATCAAGGGCATCGCAAAGACTCCGCCCTCTCCACGGGTGTGAAGGCTGCCACATGTCTACCAGAGTCGGAATTTTTTTAAAAAAAAACAGCGAAGTGGCCAAAATCCCCAAAGCTGGTAAGGAAGGGAACGTGTTTCTAGAGTGTCGTGGAGGCCGGCAGGCGTCCGTCAGCTTCCCCGGGTGCCCAGGATGGCTGTGTCTTCTGGGCTGGCTTCTCACCTGTGGGGTTCTCCCTTCCCACCGTGGACCCAGATTCAAGCCATGGCTGCAAGATTTTGGTGAAACTCTTGATTGAGAGAAGCCGTGGCCTGGCCAGTGCCTAGTGAACGGCCGAGTCGTGTGCTGTGACACCACAATGCAGAGACGGCAAACAGCCTGTGTGTCACGGCTCCATCTTCCTAAGCCCAGGGAAGATATTTCTGATCGACCTTGACATTCTTGTCTCCTCTACCCAGATCCCGCCCCCGTGCTTCTCATGACACAGCACATCTGACAATCACCATCAACAGATTAGACGTGGCACGTAAAGGTGAACCTAGTTTCCATCCTGTGCCACCTCTAATTAACGACAATGCTGAGGAATTCCCCAAGCAGTACAACTTTTCACTACATACGTGACCTACAAATTTCTTATAATGTAGACACTACACAAAGTGTTCTATTCTAAGAACAAAATAGACTTTTTACTAATAAAATAACAGCTGATATCTATTGATCTCTCACAAGTACTAAGCATACTTATGTTTACTATTTCAGCTGATCCTTTTAACAAACTGAGAGTCGAGCATTATTATATTTTTTCAGTTCCGAGATGCCACTGATTGTAACAGCTCTGAGAGGAAACATTACAGTGCACACATTGATTACAGCACTCAACCCAATATTAAATTTGTTAAAATACATTTCTCAGAATTGAGGAATTATAATGATATGCATACCGTAATAGTTGGGAAAACAGAAGCATTCGCAGACCAAGATCCTGGTCCTAGATCACAGGGACAGGAAGTTGCAAGAGCTGGAAATTTTTCCCAGCTTGTCTGGCTCGGCCCAGATACCAACAAAGAAAAGGCCATCACCGGCCTGTGACCCGAGATCACCTACAGAAAGAGGTCAGCCTTACCTCTTTGCGTGTGAACCCAACCAGCAATTGACAGGAAAGCTGTCATCGAACCTGGCTGGGAACCATGAAAGTGACTATCAGCCCCTTGCTGCACTTGCTCTTCTCCTTTAGGGAGAGATTCACATCCCAGCGCTGTGGGAAGCTCCCTGGGGTTGTGGTTTCATGAGCGCAGTTGCCGAAAGTGACCCGGAAGTCTTTCTGGGTTGCCTAGACAGCAGGCCGGCTCCCACGGGCTCACTCCATCCTGACCCGGGAGAGGCTGGACTCGGACCCGGTGGGATGACAGGGCTCAGGAAACAAGCCCAGTCTCGCAGGTTTGCCCCTCCCCTAACAAAGCCAGCTCTTCACATTGTGTCACGTGACACTGGGGAATTCATGACAAGACCCGGACAGGGCCCGCTTTGCTCAGCCAGGGGAATAATAAGTCCAAACCGGAAACTCGCGGCACGGCTGTGGAAAGGTCAAATGCAGAAGACTCAGTGCTCCCTGAAGATCCATCATCATCACGAACTCCACCTATAAAAAATCAGGCCCTTTTTCAACATACATAGATTTTTTTCAAGAAACAGTAGATTTGAAAAAAAAAATACATTTAAAAGATGCATGTCCATGACGAGAAGGCCTGTGGCTCCAAGAACTGGAGGACAGAAAGAGGGGTGTCTGAGGTGCCCCTGTCTCCGGACGCTGGAGACAGGAGCAGGCGAGGGGGTCATGGGAATGGGTGAGGGGTCACCAGCCCCATTTGGAGAATATGGCAGAAAGCAGGGGGCTTTCTCTGGAGAAAAAATACTGGGCTAGGAACAGGAGTGGCAAGGGATGGAAACATAGACGGCAGGTCTGAGACTGACGGGAGCTGGAGCGAGGGAGGGAGGAGAAGGAAGTGGGGTTCAGGGGGAGCCCCGGGGAATGGGAGATGGGGCGGCCTTGGAGCAAGGGCAAGGGCAGGATGAAGGCCGAGGGGAGGGGAGCTGAGGATGGGGCAGGGGGTGGACGCTGTGGGCGGGGAGAGGCTGGAGAACAGGCCTTGGCTGATTGAGCTGGCAGCTCACTTGTTTGCGGCCTCACCCACCCAATCCCAGCTCCAGTCCTCTTGCTGCAAACCACATTTGATCTTGAACCTCTTAACTTCTCCACCCATCCTACATCCCTCACGCCTCCAAAACGCTCCATCTTGCTGGTTCCTTCCCTTTGGGCTTCCATTAAACCATCTGGAGAATGAGGGAGAATCTGACAGAGCTGGAGAAACTAGAAAAAAAGGAGCAAATCTCAGGCTAGCATGTGAAACAATTTTTGAGATGCTTGATCTAAAAGACACGTGTTTACAGATACACTCAACGCCTCAGGCATCAAAGCTCACTATTTCTGTTAAGGACCAAACGTGTCTCTAAGATATAATGTTTAATTATAACGGAAAAGTTTGAAAGGGAAACATTTCAATGTGACACATTTCATAGAGAAGAACACATTTCCTTCCTCTTATTAGGGGGCGTTATTCCTATTTTAATACTTTCAAGACTTTTAATTTCAAGGCATCATGAAACAATGGAGACATTTCAGTCTAGACGGGAGCATTTCCTGGTACGCATCTATGCAGCCCTCCCAGCCTGCCCCATCCTCCAGCTGGGGGGGCCCCTGAGAGTGACAGCCATGTGCAAAGTGTGTGCTTAGGGTCTTCTGTTAGGTCAGGATTTTCATCCTGTACCTCTTGAGTCTTCACACCTGCAGAGGGCGAAGTCGGAAGCAAACCTCTTATACTTTTTTCACGTAACTGTCTGTGGCAAAGGCTCCTTGTGTCCTAGGGGGTCTCTTTTTAATAGAGTCCTTTGGTTTGGGGCTTGAGGTAAAGGATATCAGGGGGAGAGCACACAGCCATGGATGTCGATAACCAAAATGAAATCGCTGGGTTTTGATCGGCTTCACCGCATCCTGGGATGTGCCTTTGACCTCTGGTCTTCTCTTTTACTTTCCTTCCTTTCCTTTTCCACGTGATTGTGCCCCCACCATGTCCTCTGTGTCCCCTTCCAATATTGCAATAGGTACTAGAAGTAGAAAGATGAACGAGACAAAGCTCCCGTCTTCTAGGAGATGATAACTCAAAGGAAAAGACAGACAAATAAGGAAACAGTGGTTCTTGTAAATGACACGAACATAGAGGTAGGTTGAGGCCTCCGGAAGTGAGAGGCATTAACTCTGCCTGGAGAGGGGCAGGAAAACTTCACAGAGAAGGAATATTCGAGCAGAGAGCCCTACAGGAAAAACAAAAAAATCCAAAAGCATAAAGAGATGGGGACTCAGTCCATAGAGGATCTGAGGGCAAAATAATCTTTGGGGAAGACATTCAGTGTGGCCAAAGGATCCTTACGAAGCTGTGTCAAATTCTGAGAGTAGGAGACAGTTAAGCAACACTGGGAAATTATTACATTCTCTTTAAAAATATGTTTGGGAGAATCATTTTTCCAGTGTGTCACAGAAATTCAGAACCACACTTAAGCATCTGAAAGCATCTTCAGTAATAGAATCATCATTGGGAACTGTCACAACAAACAATTATTAAGCGCCCACTATTTTGAGCTCAAGGTCAATGTACCAGTCGGAATGTGTCTGCTTAGTGCAAGAAAACGTTTTTAGAGAAAAGAAGGAATTTAAATTTCTCATGGCAGATTTTTTTAACTGGATTATATAAATTATGCTCTTCAAAATGCTTCCTAAATCATGAAAATACAAGGAAAGCCTGCCTTTTTAAAATCTAATTAAAGTTAAGTGGCATTATTAGATTTATTGCAGGTCATTTTCCGTGAACTTTTTATATTCTCTGTAATGCATTCGGGTTTCTGGTTCCGGGTACAGGGGAATAAAAGCACACTTCACCTTGGCTGCCCACTGAATGCAGCTAGAACACCTGGACGGGACATATGGAACAGGTAGAGGAGATTCTCTGAAAAAGCACATAGTAGCAGGTCGCTTGAAGAAGAAAACCAATGGTACAGACACGAGACAAATCAAAATAACACTACGAGGCCTTCGAGAATGGACCTGACATTGAATTCGCAACCTCACAGAAGGCTGGTTAGAACTAACTCACCACCATCTAGCCAGGGCGACTGCCTACGAAAACGAAAGTACAAGACTCAGAGCCGTACTACCCAAAACGCCCAGGACGTTTTGCCACGGTTGGCTAAGACCTGCCCCTCTTCACTCCGGCTTTCCTTCACGTCAGGTCTCATTTTAAAGAGGATCCCCCAAATTACATCAGCTTCACAACTCAGAACCCGGACCTGCCCCTGTCCTGTTCAGATCGCGATAACGAAGAGGGCATTAAGCTAGGGATTTGTCTCTGAGTCGTGTGTAAAAAGCGTTTTTGCATGCTTATTACTTGTTTAATAACCCTAGCTATTAAAGACCATGGACTGTACCTTTCCTATTTACCGATGTGTCGCCAGCATCTGTTACAATGTCTGGCACATGACAAGTGTGCTTAGTAAACGTTACCAGACTAACGAATGACTTAACTCATGAAGAAGACTTACACTTAAATGTACCCCATCATGTCTTTGCATGAAGGATTCGGGACTGAGCACCTGCTCAGGGCCAGGCACGACCACCGAAAGTGTCTTACCAGCTGACTTGGGTACACAAATGGGAAGGGTTCGAATGCTGTGGTCAGCACTGACCCAGCGATGAAGACACAAGCTGAAATTCATGTACGCAACGTCAGCCACTGCTAAGATTCTGTGACACCTTCCTTCTCTTGTAATGCTCCGCGCCTTATTTCAAAGGGACGGAATGAGCCAGGATTTAGACTCTGATGGCCGATAAGGACCCTCTTCTTTCTTTAACTAGGAACAGGTGGATTCCTCCATTGCACGACCTTGACAAATAAATTCTAGGCCCCTATTTCACAGTCAAACCTTCTCCATTTCTCTGAGCTATCATCACAGAGACCAGCGTATGACCCTCTTACAGGCGATGCCAGTTCTTCGCATGCCTGCCTCGTTTGGCCGCTTCCCACGGGCCAGGAGCAAGCTTTCCTCCTGCATCTTCTGGTTGCGACTGTATCAGTGAGTGCAGCAGCCAGAGCAAAATCGGCAGCTGAGAAGAAGTGTATATACAGGAGAGAGAGAGATAGTAGAGATTGGGAGGGAGAGGAAAAACATCGATGGGACTGGCGGACGGACAACAGAACAGCAGCAAAAGAGAATTAAAAGAGAAAGGGAGGTGGGGATTATATATACTAATTACATACAACGGAGATTTCCTAGAGGAAAGGGAAATCCTGGAAGGTTTAGCAACTCTGGAGCAAAGGAAATTCTATGCTGGGATAAAAAATACCCACAAGAAAAAAAAAGTTTGAGTAAAGAAGAGCAGGCATTTCCTCTCTCCCGGAGCGGATGTCCGTGATTGCTGTTTTTAAAGCCACACGACCGTTGTCACTGACGTGCCATCCTTGTCCTGAGTAGCAAAGGGGTAGGGTGGCGTGGGCCAGGGGAGGAGGCTGAGCACGGAGCGGCTGTGACAGGTTCTCATTTCCATGTTCCTCAGGCTCTGTGGGTGACCCGCACCCTCGAATACCCAGCTGTTCTCTGGATAATGAGGAAAATTGTTGGCCTGACCTGGTCCTCTAATTGTCTTTCCCCACTCACGGCTTGAGCTTCCGTTCGTTTTCATTTCTCATTAAGACACAAACCAAAGAGTGAGAATGAAACACCTCGTGATCCGTGATCTTACTGAAAATGGGAAGCTGAGATCATGGGGCTAGAAGTGAGGGCAGGGTCCCGCCGAGGAGACGGGTGTGAGCATGGCAGGCACCCGCCCTATTCCTCCCTCTGGGGGACAGCGGGGAGCAACGTAACACCCGGAAACACCCTGAGTCTCTGTGTTTAAGAGTCAGGGCTGCAGCCTCCAGCCCCTTCCCCGAGCAGAGAGAACACGCTCACATCGCGCTGGGTTCCCCTCTTCGCAAGCCGTGGGGCTGATGTCATATTAAACCCTGCTCCAGCACTCAGGTACGTGTCTGCTCCATCGATGCCACAGCTCTGGTGTGGAGGCCACGACCAGCTCACCTGTTAATTCCCTCCTGCACGTCAGGCACGTGACCGGTGGCCCCACAAACGCGTGCGCCCTGGAGGGGCTGCCTGCTCTTGATCTGCACGTTCGTGTGCACATTTAATAACGTACTGCCTCGCTATCCCGCTGAACAAAGACGGCATGGCGGGCCCTCGAAGATGAAATGTAGCATCGCCATATCATCGGCAATTTCCATTAGGTATCTACCTAGAAGAATGGGAAGTAAGAACCTAAACGAACACTTGCACACCAGTCCTCACAGCAGCGTTGCTCACTATAGCCAAAAGGCGGGGACAACCCAAACGCCCACCGACGACGGGCGGATGGATAAACAAACTGTGGTGAAGACACACAATGGAATATGACTCAGCCTCGAAAAGGAAGGAAACTCGGACGCGTGCTCCACGTAAATGAACTTCAGAAATACTACGCTAAGGGAAGTAAGCCAGACACAAAAAGACAAATGCTGTCTGATTCCACCTAGATGAGGTACCTGAAACGGTTAATCCGTAGAGTCAGGATGCAGAATGGTGTTATATGAGGCTGGGGGAGGGGGAACGGGGAGGAATTCCAGAGGAACTGCGGTGGTGATTGCACAGCTGTGTGAATGCTCTTCATCCCACTGAATTGTACACTCAGAAAGGGTAACAATGGTAAAGTCTACATGTTGTATATTTGACCACAATAAAGAAGGAAATGAATCAATATTCATTTCATATACTAATAATCCTGAATCAGACAAGGGAATATCAACGCTGCCCACACCGCTTGCATTTAGTTGCATGTGACAAAGAGGGGGTCACAGCGTGGTCACATGTGCCAGCTTCAGGGGCGCACGTGCCGGCGTGCCCTTCACTGCTCTCTTTCCCACGTGAGCTACGAGAACACACACTGGCCCTGTCATGAAATGTGCCAGCTCCCCAAGCCTCCAAGGCAGGAAGTCACCGGAATCTCGTCCTTGTCCCTTGAGTTACACCACCCACCTGAGGATCACTGCCTTAGGACAGTGGACCAGCCTCCACGCAACAGGAAAAGCTACTTGGGTTCTCTCTTTCGAGATTCCCAGCCTCGAGAAGCAGTGTCAGACAGAGCTCAGCATTCCAGGCAGAAGGGACGAGGTTTGAATTGCAGTTCTCCAAATTATCAGTTGTGTGGCTTTGGGCGAGTCACTTAAGTGAGCCTCAGTTTCCTCATCTGTAACATGGGCATATGACTGTGCTTCTCTCACACAGGTGTGCTGAGACCTAAATGAACGCATAATATAAGTGCTTATGAAAAAAATGAGTAATCAGTAAGAAATAGACTACAGGTGGTGGTGACAGGTGTAGGAGCTCTACGATCTGAACCTTGCACAGGCCGGCCAGCAGGGGGAGCCTCGGCAGTGTCAGGAATACCCGCGGGCAACTGACTGGGGTTCCCCAGGGAGACAGACGATGGTTCTGAAAGAATCCTTCTTACTATTCCTCTCACCCCTCAGCTCGTTCCTCGTCTTCTAGGTGATTTCTCTCTCTGGTGATAGATAGACACCTTTTTCTGTCATTTATGAGAAAGTTTACTCATTCGTGTTAAGGAAATGTCTTGAGACCTGTGAATCCAAAGCATTTGGGGTTATGTTAATACAATGCCAACTAGACATAAGACCCCTTTAAGGAGAGCTCCAGGGGGAGTTATTCCCATCAGCCTTACGGGGTGGACAACCTCGGACTGGACAATGATGCTTCTTCCACAATTTCAGTCAACCAGACTCTCGTACCCGTAGTATTGAATTGAACGCACTAATTTTAATTATTTTCTTCATTTTAATTACTCAGGTGCATCTTCCCAAAACCTGGAGAGATTTATAGAAAGGTAAGTGGGAGAGGGATATGAGAAGTCGTTTTTAAATTGGGTTTCTCAAAGTTGAAAATCATATGATATCACTTATATGTGGGATATAAACCTAAAAGCAACAAATGAGCAGGACAAACAAACAGAGACTCATGGACATGGACTCTAGACTAGTGGTTACCAGAGGGTGAAGGGGGTGAAGGGGTGGAGGAGGAAGGTAGATGGGGTAAAGGGGGTCAAATATGTGGTGACAGAAAGAAATCTAACTACGAGAGGTAGACACACAGTGTAAATATATATACGCCTTCCCGTTAAAGTGTACAAATGAAACATTGGATTTCGTTAACCAATGTCACCATAAAAAAGAAATTAATTTTAAAAAAAATAGAAACAAACTCATAGATACAGAGAACATTTTGATGGTTGCCAGATGGGAGAGGGCTTGGGGGATGGATGACAAAGGTGAGGGGATTAAGAAGTCTAAATTTCCAGCTATAAAAATAGTCACAGGATGTAAATTATAGCATAGGGACTACAGTTAATATTATTGTAATAACTCTGCATAGTGTCAGATGGGTACTAGGCTTACAGGTGTGAGCACTTCGTAAGGTATATAAATGTCTAATCACTATGTTATATGCGTGAAACTAATATAATATTGAATGTCAAAAGTAATTTAAAAATGAATTTTAAAAATAAATATAATCAAAAAACAGTAAATAATAATAATAATAATAAATAAAAATTTAAAAATTGGGTTTTTCATTTTGAAAAATGAATGAAAACTCTGTTGTTGTCCCATAACCGCTTGCTCTGAGCATCAGTGGCCAGTCGGTCACTCTGCAGACACTCGGACAGTATCCTTCCCGGGCCAGGGAGCATCAGAGGTGATTCATGGACCCATGTCCTTAAAGGATTGTAAAAAAAAATGCATTCGACATGGGTAAAACTTAGATCTGGCCACAGTATCTGAAAAAGACAAAGAGGATTCTTTCCTTTTCCTGCTTTATGCATAAGAAATCAATTCTGTGCTCATTTGGGGCAGAAGCAAGGCCCCGGAATGAAAACCTTGAGAAACCCTTGATTTTTCACCGTTGGCTCCAGGCCCCCAACTGTGAGACTGTCTTATGAATCCGAACCTAAGTAACCCAGTAACTCACCTGTGTTGATGGATGACGAATGTTGTGAAAGATGCTAAAAAGGCAGCAGCATGTCCCTCTTCTGTAACTCTAACCCTCCCTTTCCACCTCTATGCATCTTGTGGTCTTTTCCCCCATGGGAAAGTAGGTTAAAGTCTGTAGAGAAGAAAGTGGGAAAAGGGAATCGTGATGCTAGAATGAAGGAAGAGTAGCAAAACGTTGGCAGAGGGCGGCCACACAAAGGTTCTTGCACAGGCCCAGCCTGCGACATTGGTTACGAAGCTAAGTTTCCGAGCGTTTGACCTTTGGATTCCGTCTGTCTTCTCAGTTTGTCCAGGAACCAACTGTTGGACCACCCAGCCATCGTCGTCTATGCCATGATTGGGAATGATGTCTGCAGTGGGTGAGTTCTCGAGAAAGGAGGTTTTGAAAAGTCTTTGACTCTGGGACCCCCCCCTTCTCCACTCCACTCCACTGAGCCACCTGCTGTTGGGCCAAAGTTCTCTGTCTTAGCAAGTCCTAGACACACGTGAGATCAACAAAATCCACAGGTAATGCCGGAAGACCCTTTTTAAAACACAGCCGATCCGTTCATTCTTGGCTCCGATTCACGGCAAATGGGTGTGTCATGATCAGTTCTGAGTTGTAGCACAAGCAATATGCTTCTGCTAGCCAAGAATCCGAGACTGAGAATCGTGGCTTTTTTAAAGAAAATACAGCAAAATTAAGAACAGCTTCCTCACTCCTATTCTCACAGAATTACTCATGCGCTCGAGACTCCATACACTTAGAGCATTTGCAAAGAAACAGCACATAATTCACGGCCAATCCTACCTATTCCCAGGGCCCCAGTACGAAAGTGGCTTTGCTAACAACCTGCTAAGATCAGTAGTGATCTCGAAATGTTGAGTACCTTAGTTACCCCATAACAGTGAGGAAGGTTGTTCAAAATATGCAAACACCCCTAAGAATACGCCACACATGAGAATGCGGTCTGCTCCGTGATCACGGCCAGAAGGAAAAAGGGAGACATCGGATATAAAACAACTCCCAGTGGCCGCCCACCCTCCGTTTCAGAAAATGGCAGAAGAGAGGTTAAGTGACTCGCCCAGTGAACGGACAGAGCTGGCTTTTGCCCTAAGTAGTACTAGGTGCAAACCATCCTGCTCACTGCCCATCCTTTGCTTTCCCATACCTCAAAGTTCAGTATTGTTAAAATGCATTGCCCTCATGGACACCTCTGTGAGAGCCCTAGAATTCTTACAGTGAAGGAGGTGGAGACATAACCAGTGAAGTGAGTTTGGTGCAGGAGATACCACACTGTGATCCAGAGATGCTTATGGCCAGACACCCCTGGGTACCCCCAAAGCTGACTCTCCCCAGAACTCAGAGTCGTCAAGGTCACATGCTCAGGACCCAAGTCCCAACCTCCGTGACGGACCCCCTGGAACTCTCTAGTACCTGGCAGACAGCCCCCAAACCCGCCATCAGATCAGAGTTTCCCCATTCCCTGTTTCACCTTATCCCCATAGCAGCCCCGTAAGGCGAGTAGGGTTGTCCCCATTTTACAGCTGAGAAAACGGGGTCTGCGAGGCTGAGGAGCTCGTTTATACTGCAGTGGGCAGCAACGCTCAGAGCCAGACCAGGGTCTCCCGCAAAATTCCGTGCGCTGTGGATAGCCCACACTCGCCTCGCTTGCTTTCTCTCATGCATTTAAAAGTATGCCGTGAGCACCTGCGCTGTGCCGAGCACCTGCGCTGTGCCGAGCACCTGTGCTGTGCCGTGAGCACCTGTGTGCTGTGCCGTGAGCACCTGCGCTGTGCCGAGCACCTGCGCTGTGCCGAGCACCTGTGCTGTGCCGTGAGTACCTGTGTGCTGTGCCGTGAGCACCTGTGCTGTGCCGTGGGCGCCTGTGTGCTGTGCCGTGAGCACCTGTGTGCTGTGCCGTGAGCACCTGCGCTGTGCCGAGCACCTGCGCTGTGCCGAGCACCTGTGCTGTGCCGTGAGTACCTGTGTGCTGTGCTGTGAGCACCTGTGCTGTGCCGTGAGCACCTGTGTGCTGTGCCGTGAGCACCTGTGTGCTGTGCCGTGAGCACCTGTGCTGTGCCGAGCACCTGCACTGTGCCGAACACCTGCGCTGTGCCGTGAACATCTGTGCTGTGCCGAGCACTGTGCCAGGCTCTGTAGGACGGTGGCAGAGGCCACAGTGCCAGACCTCGAGCTGCCTGCAGAAGGAGAGGCATGGAGCTGCAGCCCCAAGCCCATCACAAAACAGAACAAACCCGTGGTCACGTCAGCACCGCAGGGGACAGACAGCACACTGGCGAGGCTGAGTTACGGACGCCCGCAGAGAGAGGCTTTGAGTCCAAGAGCCCAGATCCCGAAAATGCCCTTTTGCAGCAGAATCTGCTCAGCCAGGGCCCCCTCCAGCCCAGGCCTGCTTTTCCCTCCCCAAAGAGCCTAAGGGCAGGCAGCCGACAGCCAGAGAGCTGTGCCAGCCCCCCGCCGGCTGGGATCTGGGCCGAGCAGCCCCAAGCACTGGGGGGCGAAAGAACAAAGTTGGCAGTGAGAGCCGTGCCCGCGGCGCCCGCTCTGTGGAGGGGTTGGAAAAATAAAGACAGATGGCACCTGCACCTCCCCGTCCGCCAGCACGTCAGAGTGGAGCTGATAATCCAAAAGGGCAAAGTGACTTCAGGGAGAGCTCACGCCAGCAGCGGTGGCGCAATGAGTCCAGCCTGGGGCGGGTTCGGGGACATTTTCTTGTCTTCTTTCTTCTCTTTTTTTTCCTGGCCAACATAATGCAACTCTGAGCTTCTTTCTCAATTCTCTAAACCCATGAAGTTAATACTCAGTACATCCTTGTTAAATGAATGAAAGGTCGTGATCGGAAGACTGCTTTTCGTGTCCGGAATTCAAGAAAAAAATTGAATATAGACGAACCTCACCTTCTCATTGTAACGACTCGATTTGGCCTAAGCTAGTGCAGCTTCCGTGGGCTGCTCCTGTCACTGTCCACAGAGCTGCAGCCCATGCGACCGACTCAGAAGGAGATAAAGTCTCAGAAACGGCGCAGCTGTGAGTGAGCTACGGCCGCAGAACCTAGGGCAGAGTGGGAAATGGGAGTGTCCCTAAGACGCTCAGCTCATAACGGGTGACACCGACACCTCCGCCCACATCCCAACCTGACAGCCCTGAAAAGAACATTGTAATCGTCGGAAAGGCGATCGAATTATAAAAGCATCTGGCGCTAGTCGCACACATTGACATGGTTCCATTTTTTGTAGTGGACCTAGAACTTATAGGTGGTACACACTTTTCGTCTGATGGAGAGAGCTGGGACCTCCACCCACACGCCACAGGTTGCTTGTGTGCCCCGGCCCCCCAAACATTTTTTTTTTTTCTGCACTGCCAAAGCATCAGAGGTCGCCCTGGACATCTGCTCGGCACTGCATTAAGAAGCTGGCCAAGATGCTGCTGACCCAAGGAGCCTGGACGGCCCAGAGACTATCCTCCCACCCTATCGAACGGTAGAAAACCAGCAGAGAAGGGGGTGGACAGACTGCTGCTCAGAGGAAGTCCCGCCTCCAGCGTTCCCGAGGCAGCAGGGTGGCCAAGGGGATGAGAGGGCGTTTCCCAAGCAGCCAGCACGTCCTGGACCACACCCTAAGGGGACGCAGGCTCTGTATGCTTGGGGCACGTGGGCCCAGGTAGAAGAGAAACAACATGACACTACAGTGTTTTCTGCTCTTCGCATTGAAGCTCAGGTAGAATCCAGTTTTTCCCCGTATAGGAAGGATAATAAAAGTGACATGGGAATCTGTTTTGTTTATATTGTTTCTCTAATTACAAGGTAACATCTATTGTGAAAAGTTCAAATCATACAGGGCTTAGGAAGTGGAAGTCTCCCCATGATCACTTCCTGCTACCCCCGCTAAGCTGACCAATCATGAGCGTTTGATGTATGTGCAGCCAGATGGTACCTATGCAGATTCCAATTCGCATATTTGTAACATTCTTCTAAATGAAATTATGTTATGCTTACTGCTCTGCCATTTGCCCATTTCCATCGACGATACTTTTTAGCAGTCTTTCCGTGCTACTACATATAGATTACTTCATTCTTTTTATATTTTTTTATCTCACTGAGGTGAAATTCACATAATGCAAAATTAGCCATTTTAAAGTGAACAGTTAATTAATTCAGTGGCATTTTATACATTCAGAATATTGTGCAGCCATCACCTGTATCTCGTCCTTTTTGATGGCTGCCTAGCATTCTACTGCATGGATGTACTGCAATTTATGTAGGCGGGCTTTTTGGCTTTTTTTCAGTTTTACTCTAGTCCAAGTAATGTTGTAATTTGTATGTCCATTTTTGTATATTTGTGGGACTGTTACCATATGTATGACAGCTTCCTGAAAGTGAAATTGCAAGTGAAAAGTTAAGTCAACTTCAAATGTTGGTGCATTTTGTAAAAGTCCCTCCAAAGTGACAGTGACGATGTCCGTTTAACAGCTCCCTTCAAAGTGAGGACAGTGGATACCCCAGGAGCTTCTCTCTGTCCCCTCTTCCCACGTCACTGAGGCCGTGGGTCCAGCCTGTGAGTACGGGACTTACTTTTTCTGGTGTGGAATCTGCTTTACATTCCCTAGGGTCGCTGGAACCAAGTACCACACCCTCAAAACAACAGGAGTTTATTCTGACGCAGCTCTGGAGGCTCCAAGTCCAAAACCAAACTGTCATTAGGGCCAAGCTCCCTCTGAAGGGTCTGGAAAAAAAATTTTTTTTTTTTTTTTGGTCTCATGCTTCTGATGGCTCCCAGCAACGCTTAGCATTCCTTGGCTTGTGGCAGCGTAACTCCATTCTCTCCTTATTCACATGGCCGTTTTTCCTGCATGCGTCTGTGTCTTTCCTTCTTATAAGGACACTAGTCATTGGACTTAGGGTCCAACACAACCTCGTCTTAACTAATGTTGGCTGCAAAGACCCTAGTTCCAAATGCTGGGGAGGCTGTCCAACCCATTACAGGTAATTCAGTAACTTTGGAATTTTAAGAACTCAAAGTAGAAAACATCTTATAGCATTATTCTATTCAGGTTCACATCAGGCAGTATAGAGCTTCAAGAGTAGATGAAAACCTTACAGAATTCATATTCCCAGGGTAATGTAGGTTCGTGTCTTAATTCGAGCTTGAGGTATTCCTTAATGTGTATACAAAAGTCAACTGCAAAAATGAACAATGATAGACTTACCTATTAAAGCCAAAAGTCCGCTAGCATCCTATTTTATACCTTGCCTCTTAAACATAACTAGAAACAAAAGAAAAACTAAATGTAACTTTCAACAATGTATTTCTAGAATATATTTGTACATTACTTATTTTTGTTTTTTTTCGAACCAAAGTAAAATAAGTTAACTATTTTAAATTCAGAAATGTCTGCTTGAAGCTAAAAATGGCTTTCAGTTCACTTGTGATTTTCATCTTGTTCTTAAATTCTTTGATTTTAGGCCTATGTTCTGTTAACTACTTTCAAAACTTTTTATGTTTTTACTAAGTTTTATGAAACAAGAAGAGAAAAATATAATTTAAAATTTCAAAGACCTTCTATAGAGCACAAACGCTACTATGGAAACAAACAAAAAAAAGCAGGGATGTGAAATGGACTTGTCTGTTGGCAAATAACATCACAGGAGGATAGCCTGAAATAGCAGTCTATCGAGAAATTCATGAAGGTTCAAATTCAGTGTAAAAAGGAAGGATATAGTATAGACACATCATATAACCTCATTTCAGTGACATTCTGTTTCCCCGACTATAATATATGTGGAAAGTTTTAAAAACCAAGTTGCAGACCTCAACTGGCCAAACAAATAGTAATCGATACCAGATTCATTTGATTTCATTAACTGTATGTATCAGTCAGGATAAGTAAGATTATGCTGCAGGAACAAACAGCCCCTAAAATCTTCATAGCATAGAGTACTATTTACTTCCCACTCAAACTACATGTCCATCAAGAATCATCACGCACCTCTGTTCCAGGACTGAGACTGGTGAAGTAACTGCTACCCAGATCCATATCAAAGGAAAAGGACTTTTTAGAGGCTCTGTTACCACCAAACATGACCCATGTCACGTCTGCTCATAACTCACAGGCAGACCAGCTACATGGCCCACCCAACCACAGGGGAGTCAGGAAGCCAAGAATAGTTTGCAAACGGCACAAATAACCACTCCAGTGGTTAGGTGGGGTGGCTATTTTGTATTTGCATGCATCTATCCATGTAATCTACTAAGCTATTTTCCATTTCTCTTACCAACAGGCGGACAGACCCAGTCCCAGAAATGACCACTCCCGAGCAACTGTATTCCAAGGTCACGGAGACGCTGAAGTTTCTGAATTCCCACCTGCCGAACGGCAGCCATGTTTTCCTGTCCGGCTTACCAGATGGGACCTTTCTCTGGGAGAATCTGCACGACAGATACCATCCTCTCGGTACTGGTTCGGAGATGCATTTACTCTTTACCAATGTCAGTGTGTACGTAGTTCCTATATATGTAGTTTGTATTTTAGGCATATCCCTGCTCACACTAGTTTGTAGGGATATGCCCAAAATGCCTAAGATGCCAGCACAGGACAAAGATCAGAACTGATAAAGGGCAGAGTCTCCAGGTGCAGGATCTAAAGGTTATTCTTCAAAAGTGGGCAGGATCAGATCCAGAGCCAAAAAGGGTAGACGTATTTAATGAAGAATTAGGACAGATCGAAAGGTAAGGGTTTAAAAAAAGAACCTCTTTGAGCTGAGGGTAATTTCTGCAATGAGCTGATAAAGCCCAAAGGAGAGACGGAAAACCTTGAGTCAAAGGGGAGGATTTCTTCGAGCCTCCCGGGGGCCAGGTAGAAAACCACAGCACGCAGCCGCAGCCGGGCAGAGGGCCTGCTCCCTGCTTCCTCCCTCCCTCCCTCGGGGTCCTCGGCTCTGAAATGCTTTAAAGAGCCCCAGAACCTTCCGATCCGTCTCTAGCATTCCAGACACGTTGTGCTGCAAAAGCAGTGGTGACTCGCGTTAGGAAAGGTTGCCGTGCTGAACCTCCAAATCCTCCTGTGAGATCAATGCTTCCATGAATTCCATTTTATAGATGAGTAAACTCAGGCTCAGACAAGGTCGGTGGGCGGCTTGCCAAATGTGGCGTGGCTAGCTTACGGTATGGATAAGCTGCTGGGTGGTGCACAATCCTTCTTTCTGTGTTTCTGAGGAAGATGTCCCTTCAAAAAATATTGATTATTAAGTGCCCGTTATGTGCCAGGCACTGTTCTAGGCAAGGAGTAACCAGCGGTGGGCACAATAGCCAAAATTCCCTGCCAGTGGGAGGAAGGTTCCAAACGTGCGCCGGGGTGATGAGTGTCATGGGAGAAAACGCAGCAGGAAGCGGGGACAGGCAGGAAGGGCGGACGGAGAGTGTGGCCTCGCTCCCTGTGACAGGCACCTACGAGGAGAGGCCTGGGTGCCCTCCACGCAGCCCCAACTGGACGGCACCTGTGCCAGACGCATTAAGGGGCAGCTCCGTCCCTGGTGTGGCCACAGCCACTCCTTACACCAACCCGAGCTATGGTGTGCTGGCAGGCCACACACGTCCTCCTGAGTCAGGGGAGCAACCCAGAGGGATGAGACCGGGAACTCGTCCCTCAGTGCCCTGCACAGGAGGGCTGTCCCTTGCACGGGTAACTCCTCTGTACCTTTTCACTCTCCGCCTGCCCTCCTCCTGCACCCCTCTTTAAGCCAACCCTGTCTCTCCCTCAGGAAGTCCCATGCCTCCCCCCACGGGAAAAGAGCAGGGCCTCCCCCCAGCTCTCGGAGGGCTCTGGTCCTTTCACTGGGGGACCGCCGTGGACGCCCTCATTCCCGGCTCCTCACCAGTGAGCCGAGGCCACGTCCTCTTCAGTTAAGGAACGTGCCACAGACGTTGTTATTCCCCAGCCCCTTCTGCTCCCGGAACGCGCTCCTAGCCCTGGAGAGGCAGCCACATCGTCCCGTTTTAGGCTCAGAGGCAGAAACAAAGTGGGAAACCCCCTCGTCCGCTTCCACAGTGTCGTGGGACTCGGACGAGGGTGCTGGGCTGCGGATGGAGGTGCAACGGATCTTTGTTGACACTAAGCTTTCATGGTGCCTAAGATTTCAATTAAGATCCCAGCATTAAATAAACACTACAGACCCTGCCCTAAAGAGCTTACAAATGACTGAGAAGCAAAGTGGTACAGAAAATGCCTTTCTATCTTCAGAAGGAGCATGTGGCATCCCTGGGCCAGCCCCCACCCCCACGTGCACACACACTCACACACTCGCACACACTCACACACACACACACACACACGCACACACACTCTGACAGCTCGCCCTTGGGATCCCTGCTCGCGGCGGGACGCCCCTCCAGCTTCGCCGTGGTCATTCTGGCCGGCCTTCTTCAGCAGAGTCACCGTCCGACCAGGGAGCCACAGACACTGCGTCTTTACAGGCGTGACACGTGGAGAGAGTCGGTCTTTAGTCTCAGGCTCCTCAAAAGGCAAAAGGACCATTAAAGGACCAGCGATCAAAGGTGACACCCAAAAGAAGAAAGAGTAGACGACCACTGACGATGCCCGCGGGGAGAAGAGCAGAAGAACCGTTTCTTCTCTTTCTTTACACCGTGAGCCCGCCGCGAGCTCTCCCACCTGGCCTCCACACGACCACCCCGAGTCCCCCGACCCCCTCCCACAGGCAGAAGTGCCAGCGAGAGGGGGATCCACCTCTGTGCATCTTCTAACTCCACCCACATGCCCTCATTCTGCACGGCGGACTGGCCTGACCTGCTCACACTAGGATTGTCCCCTTATCAACCGGGTGCAGGATGGCAGGGAGGTCGAGGGGCCAGGGACGCGGATTGGGAGAAGGCCCAGAAGGATGGCACGCCTTGTGGCCGCATCTGAGGTGTGCTGGGACCTCAGTGGTAGGTCCCAATAAGCCGGATGAAGGAAGACCCAGGCCGGGCTTAATTCCCAGTGGGGAGCCAGGTGACGAGTCCCCGGGAGCCAGGAGCAGGACAAGCTTCTGTCCCTCTGGATAACAGGGCAATCCAGGCTGAAGGCAGGAAAGAAGATGGTACAGAGTGCTACTCACGGTCAAGTGTGAGGTGCCACCTCCCCCCAAATTGAAGAAACCTTATAAAGCCACTGGGCTGGGAGAAGAGAGAGAGAGAGAGAGGACACTTCTCGGGGAGAAGGGACAGGCCGGGGCTAAGCGGGGTGTCAGGGTCCCAGCCTACGAGTCATCACGAGGCCCTGGTTCCATCAAAGGACCCCGGCGCAGAGTGCGGGCTGGGTGTGTCCGTCGGTCACTGCAGAGGGCAGGATGGAGGGACACACAGAGGAAGGAGACACATTCCAAAAAACACACAGACAAAAAAAAAAAATGTAAGCAAGCAGAAGAAAAGCAGCCTCAGGGGTGGGAAGCAGGGTCTCGGAGAGAGCTGGAGCTCAGGCCTCCACGTGGAGCCCCCAAAATGGAGCAAAGACAGAAGCCAGCAGTTTGGGTTTGGGGAGCTGAGGCCGCCTGGCCTGTCGCTGTGACTCCACGGGCGATGATGAGCCTGTGGGTTTCCAGTCTTGAGACTCACTCAGCCACATGGAGAGAGGTGTTTTTTTTTTCTATGACAAGAAAATTGAATCCATCTTTCCGTCTAAATGATCTGAGGTGTGAGTGAAAAATACGGCCGCGTGCCTTCACCTGCAATCTTTCTCTCCGCTCCCAGATGCGGCCTATTATTTCCCTTTATCTTTCCGAGCCCAGGAGAAGTGGTCACGGATGAGAGGGCAGTTCCTCAGCCCTGAGAACGGGGAGAGTCTGGGTTTTGTGTCTCAGCCGCAGCATCGAATGGCCTCAGGGGGTGGGAGTGCCGTGAGGAGGGAGGGAGGGGAGATGGAGGGAAAAGAGAAGCGAGAACCTCACACAGTCTGGTCTCCGGATGTTTGCAACGACCCTGGGTGAAGTCGCGTGTGGCACCTCGTGCCTTCATTCATAGCCCCCTCTGTAACTTGCACCGTAAAGTAAGTATGGGGCATGTCCGCTCACCTAGGGTCCTGCAGTGACGTAGCATGCTGCCCCCCGCCCTCCAAGGGCTGCCCAGCCCCTCCTGGAGGCCTTCGGGTTACCGAGCTGCAGGACAGCGCGTGGTCAGCCCTTCAGACCCTCAGAATGTCCTAGGGGTCCTCGGCATGAGATAATTGGGTCGCACTTGAGTGTTTCATGAACTTGGAAAAGAGGGTTTGTCGACTGCCACCTTGAGTGCTCCCCACGCTCCACGGGAACCTGGCGCTTCGAGCCGTTGCAGGGGCGATGCTCTGGCCCACGTGGCACCCTCGAACCCCTTTCCGGGGTCCTCCCCCAGGCCCCGCCCTAGCCCACGCCAACAGCTCAAGAAGGGAGTAAACTCCTCCTTAAGGTTCTCCCCAGCTCCAGCCCGGATTTCTAGAAGTTTCTGAAAGGGAAGCACAGGCATTCAAGAGCAGTAGCTCTTGAAAACTCAGGGCCGGCCCCTGGAAGTGTTGGCTCCTGCCAGGGAGTCAAGGTCGCCCATCGCGCCCCCTGTGGGCTGCCACCCTGGAGTGCACGTGACATGCCACACCCCTCCGTTTCCCAGGCCAGCTGAATGGGGACGTGACCTACGACCAGTTCTACGCCTTCCTGAGCTGCCTCCAGGTGAGTGAGCACCCACGGTCTCGTCCCGAGACCCTCCACCCCCACGACCTCGTCCCGACACCCTCCACCCCCCCACACCCCGACACCGGCCCTCTTCCTCCGTAACCAGAGGGTGTCTCCCCATTCCCAGGTCAGCCCCTGCCACGGCTGGATGTCCTCCAACGGGACCCTGCGGACTCTCACGTCACAGGTAGGGCTGTCCCAGGCCCCGCGGTGCCATCTCGGGTCGCCCTTCCCCCGTATTTGCTGCAGCGTTTTCGCTGAGGATGAAACGGTGGCAGGTGACGGCCTTCGGGCCGGAGGAGAGAAACAGAAAACTTCCCGGGACTGAGGCGTCCGGAGAATGTGGGGTGCCTCGTCTCCCTCCTTCTGCCTCCCTGGGGCTGTCACTCCTACTGCGTCCCTTGGTCACGGTCTCCGTCCAGGCCTCTCTCTCATATGCACACACTCACACTCACACACACACTCGCACACTCACACACACTCACACACTCACGCACACTCTCACACTCACTCTCACACTCACACACACATACACTCACACACATTCACACACCTACACACACTCATATACACTCACATCTACTCACATTCTCACACTCACACGCACACTCGCACACTCTCACACAGACACACACTCACACACACACTCACACACTCACACTCTCACACACGCACACTCGCACACTCACACACATTCACTCTCACACACACACAAACTCACACTCACACTCACACACACACCCTTCGAGCCGGTCCCAGGCGTACTTGCAGAGGCGGAGACAAGCGAGCCTGTGCGTGTCTGCAGCTCTGCCAGGTCACATGAGGACACGGGCGCTCCTTTCCCTTCTCTAAGGGAGCCACGGTTCACGCACGTTTTCACAGATAACGAATAATCTCTCTGTAAGAGATCTACTGAATTTTTTCTACAACAGAACTATATTTCAATTTAAAAAAAAAAAACCTGGGGGATATAGAAAAGCACAAAGAACAATAACAAAAATCACCCCGGATCCTGCCACCGAAGTTCGTGTGTGTGTGTGTCTTTCCAGCGTCATTGGAATGGATGGATAGTGTTGGCTTTTTCCTGACATACGGTCAGAATACACGTACTGTTGGGTGCCCTCTGATGCTCTGAACGATTTCGCCACATCGTCATGTTATAATCCTTTTAGAGTATACAGTATACGAATGTCCTGGGATGTATTTCATCCACTAGTGTTGGAGATGTGGGTTTCTTTCCAATTTTTCACAGTAATCAATAGCATTGTGATGAGCGTGTGTGTGTGTGTGTGTGTGTGTGTGTGTGTCTTTGTGTACCATGTCTATTTCCTTGAGACAAATTTCTAGAAAAATTACGGGGTCAAAGAGTACGACCTCTTTAAAGATTGGACCCACTTTGCCAGGTTGCCCTCTGGAGAGGTTCAACAAACTGACATTCCCCACCCCTGTCGCAGGGCAACAGGCCCTCTTATCA